>JANHGB010042135.1:65828-91796 GCA_026283785.1 Coracopsis vasa
TTTCTTTTCTTTTCTTTTCTTTTCTTTTCTTTTCTTTTCTTTTCTTTTCTTTTCTTTTTTTTCTTTTCTTTTCTTTTTATTTGTGTGTAAGCTCTTTTGTGCTTTGAAATGCTTTATATTTCTTGCACAAAAACCTGCAAAGGCAATACTTTTGATTAAGGATGGGTCTAGTGGTGGGTCTGTTGCTTTTTGCATGCTTCACATTTTTAGGGCAGAAATTAGTTGCTATCCTCGGTCCAGAATTTAACTGGGTCTTTTGCAGGTTGCTGATTCTGCGTTCTCTGCTCATCATCTTGCTGGCATCCATTTAAACAGTATAACCGAGCTCTAACTGCTAGGGTGCTAACTGTGCTCCTCCAGGACACAGTATCTTTAGGGGTATCGAGAGATACCAATGAGGACAGAAATAACAAGCTGTTACCAGGAGCCTGGAGTCTAATACTGAATGACAATTTGAATCAAGTTTAAAGGGGCCCTTTGTTATTGTCTCCTCTTTTCTGAGTGTTCGTATAAGATGTGATGCTAAGAAAATCACAGGGGATGATACTGGAGTGTTAATCTAGTAAACTGATATGTGTGTAATCTAGTAAGCTGATATGTGTGGGTACAGTGACCTTTTTTGGCCTGATGATTAAGTGACAGAAGTCACTTTTTTCTGTACTTGCATTTTGCTTTGGGTTATGTTCTTCTGCCAAGTTTGTTCTTCTGACCTTAGTTTTTGGCCAGAGATGCAAGTCATTGAAATTCAAGCAGAGCATGGTTAGATGTATGATGTGAAACTTCATACAGAAGTCACCTTCTACTAGACCATGTTGTTCAAAACCCCATCCAACCTGGCCTTGAAAACGTCTAGGGGTGGGGCATCCACAGCTTCTCTAGGCAACCTGTGCCAGTGCCTCACCACCCTCACTGTAAAGAATTTCTTCCTGATGTTTAATCTAAATCTGCCCTCTTTCAGTTTAAAGCCCTTGCTCCTTGTTCTATCCTTACATGCCCTTGTAAATACTGATCATTAGGTAAAAAAGAGAATCTGCAGCCATATGGTATGGGATTCTGTAAGTTTGTTATGTAAAGAAATGCACAAGGAAAATGCGATGATTTCTTTATGAATGATAAGTTTTGCACCTACTGTTAGAGCTATATTGTCACTCTCTTCTGGTCCATTCTTGTGTACAGTCATAGGCTCTATTTAAGTTATTGAAGCTATGAGCAAATACATGTTTTCTCAAGATTTGCAACCAAGCTGAATGCATTCCTAAGAGTTCCCAAGAGGTTTCATGTCTAAAATATTCAGATAAATATCCAGTTATAAGAATGCTTAACCAAAATACTGTAAAGGCTATTTTACTGGGGAAAAATCAAAGTAAACTCCTTTTGTGTGCTGGAGATTCCTTGCAGTGATGAGAGTTTGCACGTGCAATGGAGTTAGGAAAGGAAAACAAGCATGCACAGTATAAAGTATTTAGAATGAGTAGGCTTTTCATTTCATTTATAATTTCGAAGGTTAGCTAATCTACATACAGGGAGGAAAATAAAACTCCATAGTTTAGTTATAAAATTATTTTTGGGAAAAACAAGTACTTTAAAGTTCTTTCTTCCTGTGCAAATAAATGCCTGGCTGTATAGGTAATCTGGGAATAGTACACGTGCTTATAGGGTGTGTATGGTAGAAATGCACTTGAAGAACTGTCTGTAGGCGCAGTATTAATTTAATGAATACTGTCAGCTAGAGTGTTAAGTGCAGTCTGCTTTCTGAAACATTTGGAATCTGTGCTGCTGAGAATGTGACCTAAAAATGTTGCCTTTAGACTTTTATATAACCTCATCTTGACCTGGCTGCATTTCAGCTGAGGTTTTCAACAGTCAGTAACTTACACTCTTTCATGTGAGCAGCAGGAAGACTTCAGACTGAGGGACAGCAAGTAGAGAAATTAATTGTCTGAAAAAGGGAGGAGGAAAAGGATGGAATGAGGAAAACATGAGAGCAGAATTGCTGTGAAACTTGGTGACGATGACAGTAAGGTTATTCTTACTTGGTTTTACCCTGGGCCCCATAAAACTTTAATCCAGTCATGTGGGGAAAGGAAAGTAGATTATTGTAGAAATTATCCGTACAAAAGAATATACACTAGAACGTGCTTTCCTAGCAAAAGAGTTTGGGATCAGAACTCAGGATGTGCAGAATGGGAACAAATATTTGTTTATGAAAAGATCTCAGCAAGAAATACAAAATAATCCTCTTGAGATGGGAGGAGTATCCCTGACAGTATGAGTGTGTCATGTCTTATGAAGAGTAGAGTGGTCACTTGTGTGTTGCAATGGCCAGAATAACGAGCAGTTGCTATGTTGCTAGAGAACAATACTGGTTATTTTTTCTCTGGTGGTGGTCTTTTTTTAGTTTTCCGTCAGGTTTAGAATCTGATACTATCTGGTAATTTGTTTGAGGGATGAGGAATGAATGTAGCTGCAAAGAGCAAGACTCTTTAACTCTTTGCAGTTGTATGAAATACTTTAAGAGTCTTTTCTACAAAAAACCTCAACCAACCCAGCTTTTCATTTTGGCACAGATTCAATCATTAATTGGGTTTTGTTGCAGTTAGTAAATTGAGCAAGATGGTATTATGCTTTTTGAGGCAAGGCTGTTGTTCCAAATAAAAGTCTGTTTTGAAGTTCCATTTCAGTCAGAAGTTGATATCCATTCAAAGGAGATGGGAACACATAAAATGAGGAAAGATAATAAGAGTAAAATCCTTTAAAATGCTTGAGGCATTTTAGGCTCACAAAGGGTTTGTCCAAGTGAAACCTCCTTTACTTTTTTCGCCTGTACTTTTGGTATAAGAAAACATTGCTCAACCCTGTATTTTGGTGGCATTTTGCTGTGGTACTAATGGTCTGATATGACTTACAGGTTAATTCAGTGACTTGCAAAATTGTATGTAGAAACTGAAGGTCAAAATATTTTCTGGAGATGTAAATTTTGTCTCTGAAGTTCTTCTAGGTAGTTTTGACAAATGTTCCTTGTGGCCTAGAGTGCCACACTTACTTATGTGTTATATGTCCTGGATATAAATGATCAGACTTGTGTACTGTCCCTAAGGGAGACCTTAGCCGTGCCTTTTACAATGTCATTGACCTTGCATAGCTAGAAAGAAACTGACAAATCCACACTGACGCTCAAGTATTTCAAATGATCTGACTTATCGCTCAGTGTGGCAAAGAGAAATAGTCTTTTCATTTTTTCTCCCATGTACTTTTTGATAACCTTGTGGTGGGATAGTCAATGGTCAAAACGTCTTCATCAGTCATCATATTGCTACTGGAAAGTCTCCTTGCAGTAAACAACTCTTCCTAATTGCTGCTCACTCAGAAGTTTCTTAATGTGTTAATACCAGCAAGTGCTCCTCGTAAGTATATTCCATATATGAATTGACAAGATGTCTTAATCTCTTTCCTACACTGGATTTTAGAGAAGGGGCCCATGTGATACTCTGAACATGCTCAGCATTTATGCTCTAAGTGTCTGAAACTTGGAAGCAGCTTTTATCATTGTCAAGCAAATGAACTCGGGTTTTATTCGTGTTAAATAAAGTGATACATTGTGATGATATACTCGGAAGAAATATGACCTCAGCTAGGTATCTGCTATTTATGTAGACAGGGAAGACTGAAGCAGATTTTGAACTAGTAAAAATTAGGTTTAAAGAATTAGGATCACAAAATGCCATGTATGAAGTAAAAGTTTTCCTGGTGAGGTGCCAAAGGTGTCATGGCTGAGATTTCCAGAAAAAGGTGAAATTCAGTTCTGTGGCATTTTGTTCTGTTTTCAGTGGATAGAGAATTTATGGTGAAATTTCTGGGGCTATAAAGTTTCAGGATGTGCCCGTTCTCTCACACACATGTGCACACCCACCTCCTCCAGAAGAATGGATGCAGCATGGCACATCGGTCTGGCAGAACTGCACTCATTAGATGTTCATTTTCACTCCTGACCTCCACCCACCTCGTCCCCTTTAATTTTCCTTGAGAAAAAACAGCTCTAATAGCTGATTATTCCTGGATTAGTTGAGCTATTTAGCATATTATCTATGGCCTTGTTTACCTTGCAAGAATCCTTGAGCCTGAGCTATGTCCCATAGCAATGCCACAGAACACACTGGCCTGGCATGAGCAGTAGGCCCAAAACCTCAGGACTATTAGTCTGACATAGGGAATGGCAATGGTGAAATGCTGCTGGCAGGTTCTTTGAGCTGGCAAGAGATTGAGAGCTGCTGCCAAAAAACCAGCAGAGACCAGTTTCTTCAAAAGATCAGAATGGCCTTGGCTGAGGAAACCACTGTGTCTGCCTATCCTGTTACAGATACTGGGTGTGAGCTCAAAGTCTAGTCCAGTTGGCTTCGAAGAGCAGAAGAAAATAGCGCTTTAAGTTACACTGTCCAATTGTGGACCTGGATAATGGGAGAAGTGGTCTTCAACACAACAGAGATTGATGTAAAACTCTTTCCTTAGGTGACTCCATAGCCTGTTCTGCCAGTTCCCAGCTTTGGCCTGGAGGACATCAATAAACATTTAGCTCAGGGACAGTTTTCATTGTGGAGACCTCAGTATGAAGCGAGGTTTATGTTCCAATAGCAACTGCAGAAATATGGATATCTATTTGCTTCATTTATCCCATTTCTGTTCTGGGCTGCACTGTGGATTTATTCTTGGGCTGAATCATGCCTGTACTTGTAGCGTGGTTCTTGTTATTCTTATTTTATACCCTGGGAATTGTGCAAAAGGCCTAATTTCAGAGTGAGGATCTTGCCATCTTCCCTCCCTAATGTCCTTGAATGCTTACTCTGAGAGTTGTGATTTGTGAGCTAATTCAAAATTAGATTGTAATGTTTACATTTACAACCAAGCTCCCCCTTAAAATAGCCACTTGGAGCCATGAGTAAGAGCCTCATATCACCCTATTGTTTTTTATCTTGAGAAGTGAAAATACCGATTCTTAGCATGGCAGATGGCAGTTGTTAGTTATGCACTGGATTGTCTTTCACTCTTCTCCCTCCAAATGTCATAGAAACCAAACTTATTTCATCTTGTCCCCATGTGGACCAAAAAAATCCATGTGGATTTTTTTCTGAGAGGCTATTTGGATTTGACTGTGACCGCAGTACTCTTGGCAGGCTTATAATAGACCTATAAACTCCCCAGTTGTGAGTAGCTGTTGGATGAAAGAATCAGTTTGAAGAATAGTTTCAGGGTATTCGTAGAACATTCTGAAAGTCATCTTAGCCAGCTGATTTTCATACAGTGAGTTTTGCTTCACTTGTCACAGTTTCCCCCAAGATTTCCCCACTTAATCCATTTGAGTATGAATCTTATTAACATATCTTTGTTTATAATTGTCTTCAAGGCAAAAATATGGAAGGTTTGCAATTCCAGAATGTTTGAAATCTAAGTAACATGACCAAAGAAAAGTCTAGAAAACAAGGGGGAAAATCAACACTGAGGAACAAAGGAAGGCTGCTAGCAAGAGGAGGAAGGGGACTATACCCTCCCAGGGCTTTTGCCTATCCCTAGCAGTCCTAAGCTGCTCCTCTGGACTTCTCCAACCTGTCTCTTGCTGATATGCAAGTCTGGAGGCAGGGAGAGGAGTATTTTGAGCACGGAGAGGAATTTTTCTGGATTCAAAGCCACTCACACCCACTGAAAATCTCCCACTGCCTTCGATGAGTTTTTGATCAGGATCCTGCCATACTGCAGTCTCCTGAGTGAACCTCTGCTTCCAAACAGAATAGATGGCTTTGTTTTAGGCCAGCACATTGTAGTGAATCACTCGTCCATTTGTTGCAGCATGCACAGCAGAATTGCTTGTTCCAGAAATGAGCCTAAATGCCAGACCCAGATTCAGCCTTTTCTAAGGTTTGGGGGTGTTCCTGTCCAGTGACTGCACCAAATCCGTTCCATTTCACCATAACCAGTATCTGTCCTTCTCCATTTTTGGAGGAGGAATGCTATTGACTAGCACTGCCATTGCACATATCACAGGGAAAGCTAACAAACTCAGAAGGCAAATTTTAAAAAGTCTTCAATTTGCCCAAGGAAATGAAACTCAAAAGCACAGTTTACCCCTTCCTCCACTGGCCTAGGAATCTATGAACTGATCTGCTGTCTCAAGTTGATTTCAATCCTGTGTGACTTTACCAGGCAGGACTTTGGGGCGTTTTCAGCTTGCAGGCTAGTTGTTTACTAAAACTTACAGTATTTGCCTTTTCATTGAAAACAAGCTAAAGCTGGGAGTATGAGTGTGCTGGGAGATTTAGTGCATCTGGCAGCTGCAAAATAATGATTCTCAGCCAATATCTTTATGAAAGAACAAGGAGAAGAAAAAGTTACAAAGTATATAGTAACAAACAGCGTGGTTCCACTGTTGTCGCTTTCCAAGCAACTGCTACACTATATGACATCTGTGAACAAACCTTAGAATGGTATTAAACTTCTGCAAAAGGTTGACAGAGCTCTGTGTCTTCTTGCACTCTTCTGACCTTACGTGTAGCTGGCTTGATTGATGTCTTGCTCATTTGCAAATTCTCTGAGATCAACATTTTTTATCATCAGCAACTAGCTCACATATTTTATTTCAGTCAAATCTCCTAATTTTGCTTCTTGGCAAAGTAACAGAAAATTGGCTTCAGGGTTTGTGATGAGCTGGAAGAGATAACATTTTTGTGTGGCAGGATCAGGGCACATTGTCCCTTTGTGCTAAGTCATTCAGAAGCAGAAAAATAGCCTGGCCCATCTGCACCAACACGTCCCCTGTGCCAATTTTGTATGCAAGTACCAAAGTCAAAGCAAAAGCTTGATTTCCAAACAAAACCAAAGAAAACTTTGTACAGACAGCATATTGTAAACAGCCAGTGAGCCACTGGTACCTTCCAGGCAGTTGTTTGGTGAGAAGTTCCAAAGGGAGCTGGGTCCTCTGGATTTAGGCATTTTAGGCACAGCTTCCCTTTCCTTGCTCATCAGTTCATCAGACTTTCCTGAGTTTTCATGAAGCCAAACTCGCATATCCCTGGGAAGAGGGGCTGGGAGAAAGCATTTGCACATGATGGTCCATTGGTAATTTAGTCACTGAGGTGGTGTAGGGATGAGAACTGATGTTTTTGACAATAACTTGTGATAGAATTTATTTTTAATTTGCTTTTCATATATGCAATTTAGCCAGATGTAGCCAGGACAGATCCCTTGCAAATCATCAGTAAGTTAGTATCTACACCAAACACTGGCTGAAGGTTTAAATAATCTAGCACACTGCTCTGAAATGTTGCTTATGTTTTTCTTTCACAGCTTTTGTGGTACTCTTCAGGTTAGATTACTCAGGATATTTTTTCTAATTCCCGATCTATGGTATGTGTCTGCTTACTTGTAGATAGATACTAAAGCTGTTAATGATCAGTCAGGCGCCACTGCAAAAGTTCAAGTCCTGAAATGTCCATTGTTTTCTTTCTGTCTATTGTCACTTCAAGTGGACTGAGGAAGTATATAGTTTGTTACTGCTGTTTTCCAGTGAGACTTTAACAGCCTAAATGCATTCAGATGTGTTGAGTGAGGCTCAGAAGAAATGTTGTCCTGACAGTATTTTAAATGGAAGCTATTTTAAAGTTCCTTTTATATCAGTGTCAGGTTCTTTGGCTTGTTAAGTTTAAACGTTTATACACTGACATATGAAATGGAATTGCTGTATTTCTGCAGTCTCATCCAGAAATGAAATGACCACATGCTTCAGCTGTAGCATTATGCTTAAGTATTAACTAGGTACTTTGGTACAGAGAGGATTGTTGGGAAATAAATCATCATTTAGGGTTGGGAAAATCATGTCCAGCAGAAGATGTCCCTGCCGGTGGCAGGGGATGTGGAACTGGATGATCTTTAAGGTCTGTTCCAACCCAAACCATTCTATGATTCTGTGAAATGATGAGCTCATTGCAAAATCTCTGTAGTTAAAAGAAGAAATAAGAGGAATCTGTGAAAGATTCATATTATTATATTCTGATATGTATAATTTAATTAATGTTGTTTTATGTGCTGGAGGCAAAAAAGTTTTTGTGT
This sequence comes from Coracopsis vasa, assembly GCA_026283785.1. NCBI lineage: Eukaryota > Metazoa > Chordata > Aves > Psittaciformes > Psittacidae > Coracopsis > Coracopsis vasa. The sequence goes on from JANHGB010042135.1 coordinate 73,923, forward strand.
CATATAAAAGACCTTCCACAATGGATTAATGCAAGCTTTTGATACATATTCATGAATACTTGCTCCCCAAAGAACTAATAAGCTTATTTCTGGATTACATTCTCTCTGACAGCAACATTTGTTTTACAACACATTAACAATGCAAGAGTCATAGAAATAATAGGTGGAAATGTCTTACTAGATCTCTGAATTCTTACATTAGCATTGCACAATATCATCCTTCATCATGTCATCATAATGCTGAGATCATTCACTTTCTTCCCTTTAGGATACTATAGTATATATTAAAAAATCAGACAATGAATTCCTTAAAGCTCAATAGGTGTCCCTGAAGTTTGCTATTCCCTTGAGTAGGGACAAGCCTTTGGAAAACCAAATGAATACAATGAAACTAAATTTTCCTAATCCAGTAGATTTTTCAACAAGTCCAGTGACTAAAAAACTTTCCCTAAACCCTCAAAGATACTTCTGCCTGTCCTGAATCCTCCCACCTCAGCTTCCCACAAACGTAAATCAGCAAATAATTTCAGGATCGTATTACATAAGAAACTTTTCTGATTTACTTAAATGTTGCAGAACTGAATACTCTTCCAATTGCACATCTATTGAAGGGAGATGTGAAAATATTTTCTGCAAAAGATCCATGCTAGATGTATTTTTATGCCTACATCCCATCATGATGCAAAGTCTCACCTGCTCCTATTATTACTTTTAAACTTCCTAATTCTATAAAACATGAAAATTCAAGACCATTTTTTACTATATGCCTGAGACTGAAAACGCATAGGCATCATTTCACCTTTGAATGCAGTATGGTTTAAAGCAAACATTTTAAAAATAGTTCAACTTTCCCCTTGAAAACTGTTAATGGCCTTCAATTCTAGATAAGTAATTCATTCAGCAGTGTTGGAGACCACAGGTATGAAATCAAAATGGAGTAGGAATCCAATGGGTGCTGCCCTATCCATTGACACTGCCTTATAACTGTGCCTCTTGTAGGGCTAACACATGTTTTTCCCTCAGTGCTAAAACAATTTTTCTCCTGATTTTAAACAAAAGCATGATCTCAATTATTTGGCAAGTCCTTATAGATGTTACTCTGTTCTTAATAAGAAGAGGGTAATAATTCTGGTGGTGTTTTTCCACAGTTTACCGTGACTAATTCCTGAGCATAATCCCTGCACGAAATATTAAGGCTCTGTAGAATGCATTATTTTCCAATACTACTGTGTCATGGAAAATGTCCTTACTGTGTTTTTCGGCAGTGCTACCGTCTTCCATACTGTGTTGTCTGCCTCTCACAGCTTAATGAATACATGCTTGAATGATTTAAAGACACTGTATAGAAGAGCCTATGCCATCTTAAAAGAAACATAAATTGATGGTATCAGCACAGTTATTTTGTCATAATTGTTTGATATGCTCAAAATTACTTGTAGAAAAATAAAAAAAACCCAAACCCCAACTATCTGTAGGTCTTCCTCACTATTCAGCTGAGATACAGTTTCAGAAACATTTCCTAAGTGATCCAGAATAATTTTTAACAAGTGAAGAATCACTAAAATCAGTATGAAAAATGCTATTGGAAAACTTTTTTCCCCTGGAGGACAGAAAAACATAAAGCAAGAAAATGAGGCTGTTTGTCTGCTTATCATTCCATCATCTCTAGAGGCGACAGTAATCTGATACACAGCTGACCTAGTCCCATGCTACTGTACAGGGCTTGGTGGAACTGCAGTTCAAGGCCCTGCTCTTTGCTCCCAGGCTGGCTTTGTGCTCAGTCTCTTGGTACGGTGTGTTACATCCTTAGCCAATTCAGCAGCAGTATTACACATGCTCACGAGGGAATCTCTGTGCAGCCTTTCTTGCTAGGAAGGATAGGCTGCCTCATACGAGACCTTGCATGTGGGAGGAGTACAGAAAAGAAAAGGATGATTCAGAGTCCTTAGAGAAGCAAAATGTAGCAGCAGACTGATTGTTGGAGCTCTGTCTGGGTGAACTGGGTTTGGTTCTTGATATGGCAGTGCTAAAACATAGCCAGCTTGTTAATGATCTTCCCGTCAGTCCTGCATTTGATTTCCAGCCTTCACAGTGCTAAAAGACTGTAGGGCTGTCTTTGTTGGAGGACAGGAGATGAAAACAAACAAGCCAATTCCAAGTTTTGGTTCAGTCCAATTGCCATAGTAGCTGCTTGTTTGTATGTAAAAATGTTTGACTTCATAGAGTCTTTTTTTCTTTCTTTTTTTAAAAAACCCCACCACAACCAAGTATTAATAAGGCATGTCAATATTTCCATGTATTGCTTTGGTATTTGCAGTTCAACCTCAGTCTTGTGTCAGCTTACACTTTCAATACATGAATATCTGCACTATCACAAAAAAGGAGGTGAGGTTACACATTTCCTTAAGGCTATTCAACATTTGAGGCTTATGAAAAGTTCCCACAAGAATTTCAAGAAATCCCAGCTCTTTTCTGACTCAATAAATTTCTACTTGTGCTTGAACAACATCTGCTTGCACCAGTGCCCATTTTCTGTAAAGAACTTATGGTGGTTGTTTTATAGCTTCTCTGTATATATTCCATGTCTAAAGCAAAAGGATGACTGGAGATATCCCAGTGTCTGTGATGTGGTGTGTTAACACCAGAAATCTACTTATTTCAACAGAGAAAATATAGAAACTTTAGATCAACTTGTATGATTGCAGTAACAATTTCAGATGCTATAATTATTTTCATAGGTGTATAGAATAATTAAGTGCAGACCTATTTTTATATATTTACCAACCTTTTCTCCATTAAATCAGGCTATAGCATCAGGCGAATCAATATTTTAAAAGTTATTTTAATCAGATGATGTTCATATAAATAAATAAGCCAAGATACTCTTTCTCTTGTACTGGATCTAGGTTCCTGCAGTTTTCACACAGAATCCAGTTGAGTCAGTTGGGAGTAAAACATACACCACCAAAACTCTAGTTTTGCATTGGGATTTAATTTTGACGCTTAATGTGGAGGAACAGTGATGTGACTATTCAGTCTTTTCTGAGTTGGTAACTTATTTAAAGCAGGGGATGTTTTTGTGTTCTGTGAAGTAGTAATTGTGGGACCAACCACTGCATTGTGATTGTCCAATTTTTAAAAGTTTAATATAATTTAAAATTTGATATTAGATAATGTTGGAGCCTCTTAGTTTTATCTTAATTTTCTGGGAATATTTTTCATAATGATGGTAGATATTTCAGGGGGTCCAATTAGATCCAGTCGTCCAGATCTATATTAATTAAATACTCCCACACACAAATGAAAAACTGTGAAAACTATACAAAGAATTTAAAAAATAAGAGAGTGACAACATAGACAATGGCAGGACCAGCACTGGTTTTAGCATGTGAGTAAATATTTGTTGAAGAAAAATTCCCCTGCATTTATTCACGTTGATTTCTGCCTGTTTTGAGGCAAAGACTTAGGGTCCGGATTGTTTGGTGTTTGCTGTATCAGGGACCTTGGTGTTACTTATTCCTTGATGCCACTGAAAAGTATCTGCCTGTCAGAGGTGAAATTTTACCCACTGTTGAGAGTCTTTATGGTACATCCTGGGCTCCTTCAGGTATCCTGACCCAGGTCTTTTCCTTGTCCTAAGGGAAGAAGTTGATGCCAGAAGAGAAAGCATCAGGAGAAGCACAAAATGTTTGATTCAGGTGCGTTCTGGAATATCAGCTTTCATCCAGGGCAGTCTTTGGGCACATATGCAACCTCTGAATAAGCACAAGCAGATTTTAATAAAGGAAGACATTTAATGGCTGTTATGCTATGGATAATGTTTTCTTCACTTGAAGCAGATCTGTCATCACCAAATGGCAGAAACGAGACTAGTCACTGATCTCTCTAGAGATGGCTGCATAAGCCCTCGTTTCAATGGGCAGTGTACTGGGAGGTGATGTAATTCTGAACTCTCTGGAGTTGTTGCTAATGTATTCAATAGGAAGCTGAACAGGCCAATGCAAATCCTTTTTCCCTTCAAGGTTCAAAATCTAACAGGAGCAAAATACAATTGTAGCCAATGGCTGGCTGGCTGGCTGGAGAAGGAGCCCTCAGAGTCTACAACATCATCACCGTCACACCATCAGCAGACAGAACTCCAGTTTGATAGTCACATGTAGCACAAGGTCAATAAGGCAAAGTTTAGGGCAGAAGCAGTACGTAGGGCAGTGTCAATGAGTTGATTTGTCAACTCAATGGATAGCTAAGGAGAAAGGGAGGTCTGCCTGTTCCTGCTTTCTACCCTGGAGATTTACTTGCAAGGAGCACAATCATCTTTGCAAGTTCTTAGACACATTATGGATTTGGAGAGGCATGAAGATAGTGAATTCGAACTCAGTGGCATTGTTGTGTTTTTCTGGCAAGTTTTTTCTTAATCAGAATAAACGATTTCCATCTACAGCAGAATTGAACCCAGACCAGAACAGAGGATTTCAGTCTGCTCATTCTGTGGGAGGGCTCAGATCGGGATGTGGCTCCAGCCTTTTTGGCTTAAACCCATTTCTTGTCTGTGTTGTGGTTTTATGAGTTGATATAGCAAATATGTGACATTTGCTCTCCTTTTGCTTCTCTTGGAGTTTTTAGAGAGACGAGAGTTCCTGCTGTTGTATAAGGCAGAAAACAAGTCTGAATAATAATGGGCATTCTGTGCAGAAATCTCCATGCCTGGAGAGCAGCAATTATTTGCAGCCTCCTAAAGGTTAAGGATGCGATGGATGTTAATGCATAGACATTTGTGGTTGTTCATGAAACAGTCCCTTTTGGAGGAGAGCAGAGACGCAAACATAATTTTCCTCAGTGGTTGCTACCAAGCTAAGAAGGCCCTTTCTATATCTCAAGAGTTCCTAAAGGGACATCATGCCTAGCACAAAGAAGCAGTCCTACAAAAGAATCTCGGTACTGTAATATGAAAGATCAGACTGAGTTCAGACAAGTTCTTTCTGGCAGTTATTTGGAAAGATAAAAATGTCATTTAAAAAGGAAGTTTGAAAATTCTTTATTGAACACCCAATCCTGGTGTTTTTAGTCAGATGGAGATCTGACTTTAATATTATGAGTTTATTGCTTAGAGACTACTCATACCATCCCTCCATCTGGGACAGCACAATATCTTTAAAAATACATTTGCTAGGCAGTGTATCCATCTGCTCATGACCACAGAGAGGAAATAGTTTGGATTCTGGAGAAAAGCTTCAAATACAAAAAGATAGCAGGTAGTCTACTGGCATATTAGGAAATTGTCAGTATTGCATTTTAATTGGTATTCATCTCATCTAGTTTAAGGCAACTGAAAGTCAAGCATCTAATCTGATCTAGTTGCATGAACATCTCCTCTATACGCTAGAGAGAGATGGGCACTTCCAGCAAGTGACTCATCTCTTTGCAAGAATAATGCCTGGAAGGATTCACTTTCTGGGTAGCCTTGTCTTTTTCCGGTGGTTATAGAGATAACATGGAAACCCAATATGGGCTAGAAACCTAGCTTTTAGATGAACTGAACCCCTCCTTATATTTCTTCCCATTGTGATGTGAATAGGCACTGACCCAGTTGATACAGATGCTGTGGAAGGTATTAAGTTGAACCAAGAAAGTCAGCAGTAGTGGTCTAAACGTTTGTGCATCAAAGTCTGTGACACTGTATATTTCACTTAAAAAGCCAGAACAGGTAAGAAAACAGTGCCATACTAAAGTCTGAAACACTGAGCAACAGGAACATTATCTGACCACTTAAAATTCCTCAGAGCCATGCAGCTGTTAGTAGTGTGATAGTTAAAAGCTGTGTCATTTAAGAGTTTTAGATATCTTGATTTCTAAAACTACCTGCAATGCTTTTGTGTTATGCTTTTGACGGGTTTTTTGTTTGTTGAGCTTGTAATATTGTCACCCATGTCTCATTGGTGGACACTAATTGTCATAAGTCACCAACTCCAGGGCCTATCTACAACATTGTCTGAATAAACAGGGCATTTATGCAAAGCTCAGGCATTTATGCTCAGGCATTTATGCAAACCATATATGCTTTGGAATATGAGGAACAAGAAAAGATGGATACTGGAGAGGCTGATTTTCCTGATTTTTTTTTTATTTCTTGGTAACAAGCAACAGGTGAGAATTCATCCCTCCCATTCTCCCCAGGGAATCTGAAACATAAACAGAATCAACTTTTTTTAATTTTTTCTTCCAGAATGCTTTTCTGTGTTGTTTTATTTCCTTCATGAGTTGTCAGAAGCAATTACAAAGAAGAGAAGTTGGAACAGTTCCCTTTTGGCCAGAGCCAACTTCACTCATGCTGCAGTGACCTGGCTCTAATTGATACTTTCTTTGCTGCCAGATATTCCAGATAGCCATCTAAATGCAGCAAAGAAGTACTACAGTGTGTGTATAGGCCTCTTATATGCTTCGGGTGCATCTGCCCTGTTATACCTGCCTAAAAATGACAGCATTGAACTGCTGTAGTTGAAAGGCTTATCAACACTGTAGCACTCGGAACCTGTCTTACAAAGATATTGTGCAAAATGCAAAGAAATAATAGCTCCGTATTTCAAGCAGTGGATAAATACACCCTGATAATTTTGCACTTAGATTTATGTTTGTACAGAATCCTGTCAGCAGACCCTGCTGCCATTGGCATTTATAAATTAAATACTATCTGATACAATGAGGAAAGTAAAGTTTCCTGCTGGCAAAGGCAGGAACTTGAGATAGAAAGTAAAACTAAGGGTAATTCTGGTGAATGACTTGAAGTCGCTTTGCAAGCACTGCAGGAGGTTGCACACAAACCTGCAGAGCTTGTTACATCCAGATAGCCAGTATTATAGCATTAAAACCAAGAGATAAATATACCCCAATTTAAAAGGAATAGATGATTTTAATTATAATTAGGTAGCTCACCAGTGTCAAGGGAAAGCTTCCAAATGCCAAGTATCCAGGTGGGAAAGGTAGGAAATTACAGTGATGCACTTTCATGTTTACCAATTATTTCCCTAGAAAATACTTCGCATTTCCTCCTATAAGGTTGATTGTACAGCTTGGCCTTCACCAGGAGATGCTTTTAGACACCAGTTTTGGCTATATAGAGAAAATACTGATATGACAGACCCATCAGACTGAATCTAACCACATTTTCCTCTAAAAACATCGGCATAGTTTAGCTGACCTCAGCAGAACAGTATGGATTCACACCAACAGCCAACAGTGCATTCTTGAGAATATCCTTCAATTCAACTTGTTTTTATCTAGAAACCTATGTGATGAATCGGTTTGCTGGAAGCCATTAAAGAGCTCTTGCATCTTCAGGTACCATACAGAGCTTTCAGCAACTTTACTATAGGCTAGCCAAAAGAAAGATAGGCTTGTGCTAATTTTGTGTACCTGCCCCTCAACTAATTTCTTAAATTTTTTTTTTGTGTGTGTGTTTTTTGTTTTTTTTTTCTGTGAAGACCAGGCCTTGGTAAATACCATCATGTGGCTTGATCTGTACCTGGATTTGAACTGCCGCTTCTGTGGTCAGTCTCCATGACACATGCTTCACCTGTTGTATCTTAGCTATGTGATAGCTAAGCTGAATTTCAAGGCAGAAGGAGTTACATGCAGATATCTGAGGAAAGGTGGTAATACACTGCTTGCTGTCAATGGAGTGTTCTCAGTCTTACATACATATTTCAGATATAGGTACTTCCCTTTGGAGAATTTCCAGTAGGGAAGAGACAACATGCCTACAAATATTTCTGGTTTGATTTATTATTTAAACAACTGTTTCTGATGCAGATGTAATTTCTCAGTTTGTGATTTATTATTTCACCTGTCTTTGAATAAGAATGAAAACACATTGCCACTGTGGCCAGCACATTGCCAGTGTGATCAGTGAGGTGCCTTGTTTCATTTTAAGGTGTTCAGAATGCTAGTTTTGATAGCCACCACTGAAAGTCTTTTGCCTTTCCACAGTAATATTTTGCCATAACTAGCAGGCCCACTGAAGTCTCCTATTTGAAATGGAATTTAGGAATAGCAGAACATTTCCCCTTCCATAGTGGCACAGATGATACAGGTAGCTATTTTTCCCTATACTGAAGTTTTACACTTGGTGCTAAAACTGAACACCTCTTGCCCATATGTCAACACTGTCAGAGTCACAAAGTTGAGTACCTGTTAGAAAACACCAGAGCTTAGGTTGACTGTTTAGTCTTAATTTGTGCTTTTTTTTTTTTTTGCATATGCATTTTCAAGGTTTTTCATAATTGCTAATTATCCTTTTATTTTACTGATAACAAAATAATAAATAAAAAGTACTTAAATAACATTGCAAGGAAGAAAATATCCAATGCTATTTTCTGAAGTAAATGTGAATAGATATTATCTTAATTCAGGGTATACTTTTCCAGTAACTGACAAAGAAAGGAATTTTCATCTTTTCCATAATAGAAAACATCGTTGTTAGTTCTGAATTTGATCAGAGATTTTTTTTAATTTCCTATTAAAATTCTCATTAAATATAATTTCATAAAACTATAAATTCTGGGTTTGAGTAAATGGGAGCTATTCTTTCTTTCAATTTAGTTTGTACTTTTTAGCTTTCACAACAGAAAATATTTCCTTAGTTTCTCATATAACTTTGAGGAAAATTATCTTTTCCAGACAGATGTTTTGAGGGCTCCAAAGAGATAAAAAAATGACCAGAATGTCTATTAAAGTGTTTGGATTCCAGAATGATACTACACAATTAGTAGGCTGTTACCATGTAGCGTTTTAAAGCCACTAGGTTTGAGGATTAATTATACAAATAAAGGATGTACCTACATATGTTACTTAATCTGCAGGAGGAGATTAACACAGTAACACAAATATACGTAAAAGTAAGAGTAGCATGTGATGTCACTTAAAAGAAAAGATCAAGAGTGTCTTGTCCAGCCTTTCACTTTAAAGTGTAATAGCCAAAGGATAGGAACACAGTAAAATAATATTTATATGTCAAAAAGTACTTTTGGCATCTGTTCTTTATTGATGAGAATAATATTTATTGCCATCTGGATTTCCTAACTCATTTTTCTGATATTGCTTATCTGGGGTTGCAATAGGACACAAACAGCTGGATTAAATTCCATCATGTTGTGTCACTGTGACTCATTTATTTTTTCTTATCTATCAAAATTTCTTGTAAATAACATCTCACTTTTTCCCTTTCTGAAGTACTTTGCTGTCTTGCAGAAGTAGTATGGTCTTTCTGTCTGTCTTTCTCACCTTTCTCTTTCCCTTCTTTTTGTTATTTTCTTCTCTGTTTATCTCAGACTCCCTTTCCCTTTTCCTTTTTCTCTTCTGTTTCTTACCTCAACAAATGCTAAGTAGCTTTATAGATATGCTTTAGTCTCATGTATAGGATCCAAATATACGTTTGACGTTGCCTGAATACTACTACTAATAGTGCATTTTATAATGTGAGAGGTTAGTTAACTTTCAGTTGAGCTTCCCAACTGGGATTTCAGTCCACTTAATTCAGAAACTTTGACCTGATGGCATGGAGACAGAGCTTTATGACTGATTCCCTGGAACTATATACCTACGTAAATATATGAGGGATGGAATATTGTATTGATTGTCTTTTGTAGAGTGTCGTCTGAAGCCCAGTATAACTGTATGAGATTATTGTACCTACATGTAAAAGAAGTAATTGCAGAAATATGATTTACTAAGCAAATATGAAAAATCATGAGGAGTGCTGTCTTGACTATGTTTCTTTTACTAGGCCAATGACAATGACTGCTGTTTTAAAAAACTGCTTTATTCTAGAACTAAATCATACACACAGCAATCCCTTTGAAATTGTGGTAGGTTTTTTTTTTTTTCTCAAACTGGATATTTTAAGAGTATCAATTCAGATGTAGCTGGAAGTCTTTCAAAAATGTAGATTCAAGTCTGCCTCAGATTTTGGGTCAGACCACAGTGTGGCCATTTTGTGCATATTTATTTGAAAAATGCTATTTTTTTCATTGCCAATGGCAAAAGCTAAAAAGAGATTCCTTGTTTCTTTCATGGGAGGGGAGTTCTGACAATGAAAATGCTTATTGTTCCACTGCAGAATCTTAGTTTTGTGCATGTATTTTGAGCTCGAAGTTTTTACTCAAATTTTGTGTATTTTAAATCTTTCAAATCAGCATGCAACATATTGCTGCAAACAGATACCTTTCTAAGCAGTTATGTGTTCGCATTACAGTGGTTCAGAAGCAGCCAACAATTCTAAATAATATACTGGCCTAGAAGATATTTTCTGCATGGGTTGTGACAATATTTAGTCCAGATCCAAGTTGCAAAGTCTGTTAAAAATATGGGTCCAGAGTCTGGCTATCACGGATGGAAAAGGGGAAGGAGTGTTGTAAAGGCACATCAATGGTTCTATGCAACTTCATCCTAGTTCAGCATCCTGTTTATACTGGCCTGAATTTTACTCCACTTGTGGGTAATGATGCTAGAGGTCATCTCATGAAGCAGAAATTTTAATTACTCCATCAGGTTTCTCAGTGTAAACTTCCCCTTGATCATGCTCTCACTGATTACTTACTATTCTCTTCACTTGCTACTCCCCTCATAATTCGTGAGATGATGAAGTAGCTTCTTGTAGAATGATGCTTTCATATTGGCCATTTTGTTCTTCCTGGCTCTCTGACAGGTGGTGTTGCATTAGGAAAATCTGGAACTGGAAATTCTAAATAAAATTCATAACAGTGCTTCGTTAGAAAAACATAACTGGATTGAGGTTAGGTTGTTAAATGGTATAAACTGAGCTACAATTTACAGTATACAGTCTTCTGTGTACACAATCTACAGTATACAAGACCTTTTTTGTTTCGCTCCTTCACTCAGATGTTAATGGTACTTATCCCATTGACCATAGACATGCACGCATTTGAGAACCTGAGAACCATGCTGAGTTGATGTTTTGTTGACGTGGTTGGTTTTGTATTTATTTGTGTGTGTGTTTATGTGTGTGTGTTGAGGTTTGAGTTCTTTTGGAGTGGTTTTTGGCTAATTGAAAGAGTAGATATTTCTTCTATCTAAAATCTTTTAACTTTGGAGATGAAAAGAAAACATTTACTGACAGTCAGTCAGACATGGGGCTGCACAGGTTCTTAAAAAAAAAGATGTTTCTTTCCCTAAAACATCTACTCATATAAACAGTGAAAAGAGCAGTGACTGACCAAACCAGGTGCATGTGCAGATTTTATCTTCATGGTATATTCTAAAGAGGTATTGAAATACTTGGTTACAAAGATGAGGGGAAGGTTGTTTATTGGTTATGGTAACTTTTGTCTATTTCTGAGTCAGGAAAGTAAACAGAAAGGACAATTAATATGCTCCCATAAGAGGTTTACTGCGTGAGGCCATGGCAAGGATTCACAGTCACTTCGTAGGACAGATACACATTGTAAGCATTGTAAGCCAAGCAATAGCTTGGCTCATATATACTCCATATATTATTCAATGACATATATTATTTATATTTCTGTGATATCCACCAACTCATTTTACTTTTCAACCCTGTCACTGTATTGTATTTAATGTTGTACATGTATTGAATTTTTTTGAGATCCAAGGGATTTTTTATGTGTTTGTACTGATCCTAATATTTTTGGTGCTGCTCAGTGAACTCTTCTATGACAGATGAAAAATATTTAAAAGCAAGACAGGAAGGACTTGTTTTCCTGGGGAATCATTACAGTAGCGTTCAGTCAGAGGCCAGTTTCTATGCAGCCTCTCATGAAGCCTCGATCAGGCTGCTGAGGGGATCCTATAGTGCAGGCTGAGCTGGGATGCTGAGAATTTTACGTAGGGCTAAGAATTTTACTCAGCAGCTGCAGAGATCTGTAGTTAACATGAGCATTTGTAGGTACTGAGAAGTACTTATCTGTATAAGGGATAGAAACCGGCACCTTAGCATTTATTCACTTTGGGTGCCAACAGAAGTAAACATAATGTCTTGTTTCTTTGATTTCAAAAAGAGAGACATATATTCTGGAGGGTCTAAGCTCTACATTCTATACATTTAAGCTCTGCATTGACTTTTAAATGCTACTTGTCCTCACAGTCTAAGTACAACCCTTAAACTATGCTTGAAGACAATCCTTCTCCTTGATCAGCAGGTGCACTGATCCCTACCTATGCAATGATGGGAAGAGCAGGCAGCATGAACAGAAGGAAATGACACTGAGCAAACTGGTATAATATTTCTTTTAAGCCTTACTTAATGAGAAAACTTGTCTCACAAATTAAGCTTTGAGGAAAATCAAGAATTAAGCCTTTCTTTTAGCTTTGTGACATAGTGAAATAAGCACAAAAGCAAGTGTTCAGTTGTCTTTAGAATTTCTTTTATTACTTGTAAAGGTATAATTTCCCATCCTGCATCATGTCACAACACAAAGCCAGTTCAGATGCAAAGTTATTAAACACTGAATTTTCGTCTTATTAAAATCTGAAAACATTGCTTCTAACATTATTTCTAGCTTGGCTGTGCAAGATTCCTATCTCAAGAAATGGCATTATTATCACATTGGAATTTTTAGGCTCTGCTTGGAACTCACAGCTGTGAACCAAATACAAAGATCTTGCAATGTAGTTTAGACATCAGCAAATAAAAGATGGCAAAAATCACCCTAGCTTTGTGTAGCAGAAACCACTTTTGGAGTTCAAAGCTCCACTATGATTTTCTGTCTGCTTCTTGCAGTTCAGACATTCCCCTTCTACCAGCTTATCTGCAGTATGCGCTTCTGACCATACTCTTGCTCCCGCATGCCCTGTGTCTGCTTGTTTTGGCAGTTTTGATGGCAGAGAATGCTGGGGCTCTTTCATGTGGTTTATGTCACATGTGCTGCTGTGCGAGACACGCGTGGGTCTTCAGGAGCATTCGCCACTTGCTGCTTCTCATGCTCTGGTACACTTCCTCTGCAGATGGCTTTCCTGGCTCCCAAGGACCATATGTTTTTTCAGTTTCTTTTAATGTGTGTGCACCCACCCCATGCAGTTCCAATGAAGTATGTGTTGTTTATTTCCTCTGCTGTCCAGCTCTGAAGGTTCAGATCTAGGGAGGCAATCACTGATACTAAGTGCAAGACTGATCCTTAACACAACCTGCTCTTTTCCTGGGGTCCTTTTCTCCTCGCTCTTGGAAGTGTGGAATTCTCCACTTGTTCTGGTTTTAATCCTATAGTGACTAATTTTAGCTATCTATCTTACCACCAGCCATCCATTGTTTGTGGAGAGAAGTGGAAGAGATATCCTCCTAAGGGAGGCATCTAAGATAGGTGGGCAGATTTACGTCTCTCAGATGTCTCTAGTTTCTCTCCCCATTGACACAGAGGAAGCCTAGATGACAAACCTAGGCTAACTGGCCCACTTTGAGATAGCAATATCTAGGTGAGATATATCCCTCTTCAGCTACCCAGGCTTCATGGTGGTATGCATGAATGCTGTATGCTTGCAAACTGCTGGTTGGGATTTTTTTCATGAGCTAATCCTCTTTTCAGCACTTTCCATACTGCCTTAGCCATGAGGACAGAGCGGAGGAGAGCTGAGTGTTGGCAGAAGGGCATGTGAATATAAAAGATAAGGACTAAGAGCTTCCTTACAAGTGCATCAGTTCCAGACTCATGCTAAGTATTTCTTCACTAGATGAAACACAATAACAGAGTGGCCTAGGTAAGAAGGCATGGTGAGAAATTCGGGTAAAACCCCCAAACCTTGATAAACAGAAAACCCCTAGAACAGTAGGAGGGCAAACCTTTCATGCAGAATATTTCAAATGTGGGTGGGAGATTTAACAATTCCCTAGTCAGGGGTAGAAGTGGAAGCTGAGAAAAGTCAGGCTTTTCATAATGTTAGTGGTCCCCTTGACTTACTTCCTGAAAAAGCTGAATGTCTGCCATATGCTTATTTATACCAAGAGCTATTCATTCCCCATCAAGACTGATGTTTTTATTAACAACTATGTTGTTTTCGTTCAAGAGCAAAACTATCAGAACCCAGATATCAATGGTAGGTTTAATGCATTTCTGCTGATTCATGAGATTTCTTCACAAATTGTTTTCAGAATTTGCACCACTTCTATATTTAAAAGTGTGCATTAGGTAAACTAACCAGCCACATCTGTGAGGAAAAGGGCTTCCTCACACCAGAAGCAAAAACTTGCTTTTGGTAGAGCTGTTAAAATATTCCTGGTTTTTATATCCTGAAATAGTATTGAATAGATCAAGTAAAACGGTAGCAGCAGCAAGATTTTTATTTTGGCTGCTGTCCAGCAGTAAGAAAAATCCTGTAGATACAGACTGCTTCTCATTTTCTTTAGGATTAGCATGCTGATTCTGCGTATGTGAAAGTCCCTGTGACACTAATGGGAGGTCTGCACAGGGACCAGCTGCACAATCCGTTCCCACATGCAGGACTCAAGACCTATAGTGAAGAAGGTTTAAACCAGCAAGGTTATTACCTGGGGAAAAACTGGCATTGCCATAACTCTGCAAAGCCATAACTGTTGTGACATAAGGCAAGGAGCGCAAGGCAATAAATGTGGATGTGGGATGTGGGAGAAATGACAGGCTTGGAGCGATGGTTTCTATCATTGCTCTGGTGAGAGAGCAACAATAGTAAGAGAGACATGACATGTCAGGACAGACTTATACTGTCTAATTTCTAGTTTGGTTTGCTTTTAGGAGTTTCCTGTATAAAGTTGTTGAAAAAGAAATTCTTCATAATGTGAATTATATATAAGGATCCAGTCCTATGCTCATGCAGTATCCTGTTGTAGTCACTGGAAGTCAAGCCTGTAAAAAAAGCAAGACTGGGCATGTAATCTCCCTTCAAAAAATACTCTTTCTTTCCCTGAAAATTGATTAAAAATAAAATAAAAAGTAGTACTCTCTGTCACTGGCACCATTTCTACAGGGCATCAAAGCAACTGGTTCCTTATAATCTCTAGACATTTCCTGACTGACTGCAAAGTTCATCTTGGAGTGAGCAGAGGAAACTGAAAGTTATCTGCAGGCCAAATAAGGTGAAAGCTGCTGTGGCTAAAGTTCAAGTTTATTTACACAGAGAAAAAAAGAGAAGTGAAATATTTGCTGACTTATTTACTTTTGTTTTGGAAAGTTTTGGAGCAATTTGTTTAAAACAGAATGAAAGGTGGAAAAAAGGAAGTAAAATGTACTGTCATATAATAGAAATAACAGTTAATTGTTACTGGCAATCTTTACTTTTCATTGTTTTCCTCATTCTAACTCAAACAGTGATGTTGGTGTTATTTTCTAGATTACGAAATCTTTGAGGTTGGGATCTTCTCTTATTTTTCCTGTTGGAAAAACTGCCTTGTGCTGTCTTGCCACTATGGAAGGAATATAATGTCTATAAAAACAGTGAAATTAAGGAAGTACAGTTTCATGTAAGTTTATGTTCTAGTTTACATTTATAACCTAATTCTCAACACCAAAATAACTGTAGATTCTCTTGCATATCTTGCAGCATCCCACAGAGTAGAGACAGCATGTGTGCTAAATATTTTGGTATCAAGCACTCTGCTGACTGGCTCATTATCTGCTACCAACCAGAATTCCAAATAACTGAAATCTTGTCAGTCTCTTCCAGGGCACTAATTTGAATCTCTCTAATCTACCCACTTTAATGCATTCTGTAAAAATTCATCTGTCCTTAAGATGTCCACTCTATGTTCAAACTTGGCTGAGGATGGCCAGAGCAATCAAAAGTTCCTGCGGCGAGTGCAGACAGACAGTGAAATATCTTGATCACTTAGTTGTCTGTTCTCTAGGAAACCAAACTAAAGATAATGTTAAGTTATTGTTCACTCTAGAGATTATTGGTGGCTGTGGATAGAAAACAATTCATGAACATTCATCAACCTGTCATTAACACTAAACATGATTAAACCAGTAGATTGGTTTAAATCTCAAAATTATAAATTTTATTGTTGATAAATAGTGTTGAACCTTATGCTTGCTTCCACAGATACCAAACAATTCCCTTGCTAATAGCTTGCTAATTATGTCTTGATCCATGTTTGTTGGAAGCAACATGTTCTAGTGAGCAAGATGCTGGAAGGGAACCAAGAGCTTTGAGTTAGATTTCCAGCTCTGTCTTCTCTGATAATTCTTGGTCTGTCTTTCCTTCTATTGACTGCTAAAATCACCATGCTTGTGTTATACGTAGGGGGGCCCCCGGTCTCATATTGAGCCTACTTGTATCACACTTACATTGCAAGTTTGCAGGTGATCTTGACCATGGGTTTGGGCCCACAAATCCATTCAGTCTTCCTGTGCAGAGAATCCTGTTCTCTGAAGTAATATAATTGGCTATATATGAAAATAAAAAGGACAAAATTTCAGTGTTTAAAAGCTAATGTCGCAGGATGATACTAAAGTGAATAAACACAAACATAACCAAAATGTACCAAAGCTTGTACACTTTCACTGGAATATAGTGGTTTTGATCTTTTTTAATAGATCAGAAATAATAAAAGGGTCCTTGCATTGAAATGTATATGATAATGCAAATGAGAATGATAAAAATTCTGTATTTTCTTGCCTATTCATTTATTTTTTAACATGGGTCAGCTATAAAGGAGAACAGGATGCCGGTGTCCCTGCATGTATGTTTTCATTACTGCAGTAGCTACAATTTAAACCATCACCTTAGGATAAAACCTGTTTTGAGCCTTCAGGGAAGCAAAATTCAGCAGTTTGTTTTCACACAGGAAATTACTGTTTTAAGGGATAACATTAAGTATCAAGAACCCTAATTGCTGGATAATTTCTTATTTCATTATAACTTACTTTGTAGCTTTTGAGATTCTATCTGGAAATAATCCTCAAATTTGGTGGGGATTTGGAGTCAGAACTGATAAAAAGGGACACCAAAGATAGTTCAGATAAAGTATGCTGCAACACACGGTAATCACAGCAAAGCTTCTACTGGCATAATCATGAATATTTAAAAAACTGTTTGTATTGTATGTTGGACACATTAATATCTTAGGACTGAACATATAGCACCAGATATTCAAACCTCTTGTTCAGCTTATATTAATTGATTGATGCTGTACTCTTTTAACAGTGTTCAAGAAAAAAAAGTCAAAGTTGCATGAAACTGATTGCAAGAAAGAATATAACACACTATTATGCTACAGGCTTCACAAAACTGTTTAAATCTGGCACCACTTTATTTTCTCTGCTTTATTACATGTTTTACAAACACCAATAAATTAAACAGTCCATGTCTTAAGCGGTTACACCAGCATGGATGATGTTCTTCTTGCCATAAAACACAGCTTGTTTGCACAAACATGTAATGTAGCCATCTCCTATGCATATGCTCATGCTCCGTTGAGACACCTGTGTTGGGCAGAAAAGAAAGTGTCAAAGGCACAAGAGACAAATTCTTAGTTTCTCTCCTACTGCCTCCAGCAGCATTTCCATTTACTGAGGTACGACAGTGGTAAATTATACCTTTGCACAAATACAAAGTAAGTGACTGGATATTGCTAAGAACTTAAACTCTTCTAGTAAAAAACAACTGGGAACGCAGAGGAGTGTAGAAGGGGTCTTGCTCTGCTGACTGATTTCATCCCATGAGCAGTAAACCTTACATAGGTTCTTCATGCAGTCATTTTAGTCCTGTTCCCTGCTTGCCAGATTGTTATGAGCAGGCTGATTTTTCTGAATTTGTGACTGTTTACAGCTGTTGAACAAAGGCTGCACCCAGTACTAAACAGAGACTTCAGCTGAGTATTCATCTACTTATGTGACACCCATTGCTGGTGGTTTGTTTAGGAGCTGTTTACGAAAG
>JANHGB010042136.1:0-53620 GCA_026283785.1 Coracopsis vasa
CTTTTCTTTCTGTTTCTTCTATGAAAAATCTCTGAATCACAGAATATAAAGCATCTAAGTCCTCTGTGGTATTATTTAAGTAACAATGTATGTAACAATACATTACCTTCAATATCAATGCAGATTTCTATATTTAATAGGGAGAAAAAAGACTCAACTTTTCTTTCTGTTTCTTCTATGAAAAATAATTTTCTCCTTTTGTAGGATTTAATCATGATGCATATAAATATGGACAAGGAAAGAGAATACTGGGGTTTTATCTCATCAAAAACATTCCACTTAATTTAGACTGCTCTAATTACGCCAGGCTCCTGCACAGTAAGGTCAGGGCTTAAGCAAGCCTGAGCGCTGGGTACCTCCACCACTTGTTTCCATGGCAATGCACTTAAATTAGCACCTCGGAGTCATTGCAGGCACCATAGAACGACAAACAACAACATACTCTTGGGCATCTCATGTCCTGAAATAGAAGCAATGAAAGCTGATATTTCCTTCAGCAAAGCTCCAAGTATCTGGAAGAAGGGGACAAGGTATTCCCTTTCCAGCAGCTCTGCTGACACAGAGAGCAATGAAAATGCTCTCTTCTGCCACTTATTTTGCTGCAGAGCTGCACTGAGCAAAGCTTCAATGAAATTCAAAAACCAGAGAGGACAGGGAATTATCTTGGCTCCTTTCATCATCTTTCATGCTCCTGGAGAAAGAGATCTTTGATATTCACTACAGAGGAAAGCTGGCCTGGTCTCAGAAGATCTGCATTTAGTTCCTAGCTTTGCCATTGCCTCCCACTGTGGGCCTCTCTGCTCCACCTCCCCTGCTGACAGATGAGG
Organism: Coracopsis vasa; assembly: GCA_026283785.1. NCBI lineage: Eukaryota > Metazoa > Chordata > Aves > Psittaciformes > Psittacidae > Coracopsis > Coracopsis vasa. The sequence continues at coordinate 828 of JANHGB010042136.1, forward strand.
GTAGCATCACTCCTTTTCCTCAAGGGAACACATCACTGTATGTACGGAGCACAGGGCTGGCCCTGCAGGGCCATCCTCGACCTCAAACATCTCACTCAACAAAAATGCTAAGAATGAAAGCAAAAGTGGGCTGGATGCCCAGGACAAAGCAGGCAAACAACACGGCTGGCACAGCACATACCCAACCTAGTCCTGGTGAAACTGAGGCTTTAACTACTTGTGTTAGTTTTTGCTCCTAAAAGCAGAAGCCAGCACAGACCCAGTGAGCAGAGAACACACAGGTACCAGTGAGATCCCTCTGTGGAAGCGCACGGATCACAGCCTGGCTGTGGGCTGTGACAAGCATCTTCTTACAGCAGCTTTTGCAGCATCTTCATTGCCCTTAGCGAGGGTGTTCCAGCAGCCCCTGCATGGAGCAGGACATGGCCCTGGGTGCCCTGGGTGCAAGGAAGGTGACTTGCATCACGTACAAGTGCAGCTCGTGTTAAGTGTTGCAGGACAGCGAGCAGTGGGTAGGGAATGCATTTACCTGCATGTCTGAGTTAGTGAAGCTGCAGGCAGACAAGTAGTTTGTGTGCATTGCAACCGATTTCTTCTTTGCAGCCATATTCTCATTTTTGTCAAATGTCAGAGGGTACACAGAACACTTGTTGTCCAGGCCACTAAAGAGAGCAATAACAGCAGTAACAGAGAGAGGGTAGAACTGGTTAAAACTGCAACGACAAAAGGCGAGTGGTGATAAGAAAACCACCTGTCAGTGCTGCGCTGCCAAACCCTTACAAGTACCGACTTCCCTGTATTGTGCTGCCCGGGATCTCCCTGCGCAGGGAAGCCCCAGCTGCCTCACCAGGCTGGCTGCTTTACAGAACTCCAACAGCTGCACCCGGTATTTCTAACCCTCACGGAGTTTATAAATGGCACTGAATGAAACCTCACCAAAGTATAACCCGGGAGGTGACAGAGCAGCCACCTCAGGGGTAGTTTCACATAGAGCCAAACTGTCGGCTTTCTGTTGACATCTGTCACTGAGCACCAGTAGTAAAGCATCTTTATTTAACTACCTTGGCAAACTTAACCTAACTCCTATGGAAGAGATGGTATAGCAAGTAGTGGGGGTGAAGACAGGGCTTTAGCAGAAGCACTGATTTCTATAGCTGACATGTCCTTCCTTGACAGTTGCGTCAGTTAAAACGTGTCTCCCAGGCCAAATGCAGGTCTTTTCAAAAGGCTCTGTCTTGTGTCTGACTCCTTTCTACAGCGATGGTAGATTAGCCCTGCCATGGTCCCTGGGATCCCAGCACACCACGAGTGCTGGTTCTGTGCCTTGTATTACGTGCACAGCACTTAACTGACAGGACAACAGAAACAGAGAATTAGGTAGTGCAATGCATGTGTGCCCTCACTGTCTCTCTTGCAAGTATGAAGACAGAGCTTTCTTGCCATTCTTCGAGGTTCAATCAAAGCCATCCTGTTTCCGGACTCCCTCTCAACACACATGTGTGGAGTCAGCCTGTCTGTCTCAGCCTGCTGCTTTCTGGATTTCCAAGCTGCAGAGTGAAGTCTTCCTTTGTTCCCTTCTCTTGCCCCAAGCTTGCTTTGTCTGTCTGATCCACCCAGTCTCTTATGAAAAGATGCTTTGCCAACATTTCATCTTTATTTCCTCCCCAGCATAAACTCAGTATTTTCAAACCTGAGTCCTCAGAAAACTTAAAGAAGATTATAAAGGATGGAATTACTCCTCCCCACCCCATCTTGGCAAGATCTATTCACGTGCTGGTTATCATTCATGACTAATGCCTATGTTATAGAAGAAAAAGTGCAAAGTAAAACCTTTCTCCTTTAGAAGATATATCTAACACATAACCAAATTGGAACAGGGAAGTTGCACACATGCAGAATTCTTAACCCGTGATATGAATGCTGAAGGAGGATTATTTTCCATGCTTACACAACAAATGTTATTGCACTGAAGTCAGTGGAGATAATATGTACGAGCCATTATGGGAATAGTATCAGAGGCACCGAATGTAGTCCTTCCACCCACAATCAAGGCACGCAAACTTCTAACTGTCAGCATCTAAAGGCACGAGGACACCACTACCAATCAAGCTAACTCCTTTGTGTAAGCAGCTGTGGGAACAGGGAACTTACCCACAAGCAATGGCACATCCAGAAGGGGCATATGCACACGCCATCACCCAGGTACACGGCATCGTCACTGCATGTTCCTGAAACACAGCATCTCTTTAAACTGGGATGTCACTGTTTCTCTAGTCAGTGCAAGGAAAACAGTGTAGAGCAGCAAGTTCAGTACTTCTGTGGGACATCCTGAGGGTCAGTGAAAGGTGCTTCCCCCAGCCATAACTCACATGTAAGGCTGGGACAGCCCTTATGCAGAACCCAGCAGGATGGGCAGTCCTGACACTTGCCACCTTATTCACGCACCCCAACCTGATCAAAGAGCATGTTTTATTTGGGTTACTCAGTGCTGTAAAAGGTCCCAATGCTGCACTGTAAAAGTGAGTTACAAACAAGCTGTTTTTCTCAGCTGTGTGGAGCAGGAGCCATGAGGCAGCCCTGGCAGGGGCTGGAGGAGCAGTGGCACCATTGCACAGTGAACACCACAGCTGAAGGATGCCTGGTGACCACAAATGGCACCTGGTATGGGGTTACCCAGGGAGGGCCTCTGCTTTGCTGAGTGGGCTATGCCCCCAGCTGGAAGCCCTCCCTGTCAGCAAAGAGGCTGGATCAGAGCCTCCCACTGACACCACAGCAAACTCTCATCCTCTGACAGGGACTTTGCTCAGAGACAGGTCAAGCGAGGTGCTTTGCCCTGGGCCCCTGGTTTGACATGCTGAGGGAGGTTTGCATGTTATCCTATCATCCTGCAGCTCCCTGTGACACCTGCGAGCCCTCAGCCCTCCATCTTATCCCATTGTCATCTGCCCTGTGCACAGGAATCAGACTTCTGCTGAAGTTTCACTTACCTTGTTGGTAGTGAAGGAGTCCCATACGATCACCTTCCCATCCTAAATGAAAGCACACAGGGAGAGAAATTGAGGCCTTCTAGAGACATAGTTGGCAGCCTGCTTCCTAGATATGGGAAAACTCTGCTGCTCAGTTTCATCTCCCAGTCTGTTATGTCATTGACCTTTTATCCCCATTTTAACAATGGCACAATGGTCACAGTGAAGCACCAAGAAGACACTCCTCAGTAGTGCCAGTTATGCCTTTGACCAGAAGAAAGGTGTATTTCCTCCTCACTGAGATGACTAATGCTGCCTTAAAAGATGGGGTTTTTTTTAGTTTCCCTTCCCCTTATCCCTTTCCCTTTTAGTGGGTTTATGAGAAACCCTCTCACTTGCAGGATGGGCAGGACCAGTACAGAGCATTGCAAATACAAGAGGTGGCCTGTGTTACAGAGCACTTGTTGAACTGGCAGCACTCATGGGGACTATTTATGGGCATTCCACGGTTTATTCATCTTCGTTTTCCTGTATTTTCCTGGTTTTCCCTTCTCTCTACACTTACTTTACCTTAATTAACCACTGATACAATCTGCTAAATTGCCATTGTGAGAACCCTCCACAGAGAGCAACACAAGGGCTTTGTGCATGCCAGCTACACTCATGGCAGCTGTACACATAATGCCTTATGCACGTAATATTGCTATCCTCCCTGCATCACAAAAGCAAAATGCTTATTACTGAGCAACAATTATTGGTGTACCTGGACTCACTATGGTTCTTAACTAGAGTAAAAACCTCTAAACTGCATTACAACTTGCCTTGTTCAGCTTTCTGAGCTGCACACTGACATTTTAACCACTTCAGAAAATGTGGCATCAATTATTTAAAATTACTCTGTGTTGAGATCACCATGAATGGTAAAAACTCGCGGTAGCTGAAGGTGGCTTGCAATGCAGATTGCCTATTTTTATCCCTCAAGTAAGACCCCTGACAGATTTCATATAGGTCAATGAACAGCTGTGAGATGCAACGAGCTCACTCACTGCCATACAGGGCTCAGGATGAACCAGGGGATCTAGAAAGTAATTATCTCATTACCTCCTCCGGCTCATGAGACTGGTCTGGAGCAGGTGTTAAGACTGTTTCTCAACATGCCCAAGTAAAAGCAGTAAGTTTGGGAGGATGTTTGATGCTCTCAAGGCTGCGGCAATCATACAGACTGCAGACAAAATCTCTGTGCACAGAAGTCTTTTTTACCCTTCCCTTTTCCTGGTTATTTTCTCTGAACACATAAACTGATATAGTTACTAAATATTTAATCTGTAAAGAACAAGGAAATAAAAGTGGCCTCAGATGAGCTCTATTTTCTATTGTAGTACGGAATATGGGGAAAACTTATGTATGACTGGACAAGAAATATTTAGGCTATTAGCTACAACAGGTGTAGTGACGATCTTGGATTTATGCTCTCTAAACAAATACATTGCCCATGAACTGCTTCAATGGCACCTTGAAAACATTTACACTGTACACAGGTATCATCTGCAAATAGTGGCACATGGCACAGCCAAAAGATTTGTATAGTGCCCAACACTAGCTTTGGAAACAGCTGCCCAACAGCGTACCTGGGAAGAGCTCACAATTCTTCTCTTATCTTTGCACCAGTCCATACAGAGAACTTTATTTCCATGGCCCTTCAGGGTCCTCCTGGTCTTCATCACAAACTGGCCCAGCGCCTCCACACGCTCTGCCACCTGATGAACTGCAAACAGCTGATGGTTAGCGAGCCCTGCATCAAAGCTCTTCCCTGGTAAATCTCTATGTTATGAGTAATGCTACTTGGAGGAAGTAATCCCTGAAGTTTGAGTCTATAGTGCAAGCCAATGAACTCCTGCTTCAGAGCTGGCAGGTAGCAAAACCAAGGTGAGCAGTGTATGAACATATTTACCAGACAAAGATAAGGGTGAATTCACTCAGAGCTGAGATTCGAGGGCTGTAGCAGCTGAAGCTCTTGCAGACCATCACACCCAAGTAAAACTGGAAAACAGATTACTCTCTTGCTCCCTCTTACTTGAGAAATCCTTAAGCTGGCTGAAGCTTGAAAGTGCACAGCCAGCCTCCAGCCTAACACATGCCTCAAGGTACTCAGAAGTGAAGCCCACTAATGGATCTTGGACAAAAAGGAAATCATACATAAAAAGGGGGGAACATCAATTCTCCAAAGTTTCTACGATAAAACACTTCTTCTAGATGTGAGACTCCCAGCTGCCATCGCCTTTCAGTACCGCAGGGCTGGTGCAGTGTGATACAGGTACTAGCCACTGCTGCTGGAGACTTCTCTGCTGTGCCATCACTTCTGGTGGCCAGGAAAGCACTGAGGGCCAGGACACAGCTCTGAGTGAGCAGGGATGCTTGGCATTTACTATAAAAGTGCGCTACCCAACTTCTCAACAGTGTCTATGGACATTAAGGACTTCATGGATTGCTCAGCTTTTTCTTTTATGGGAAAGAGGAACAGCGGGCAGACAAGGAACTTTGCTGAGTAGCATCGTCTGGTGGTGGTGAAGTCTCACAGCAGAGCACAGGTCCTGAGGCACCAGAACTAAAAATTACTCTGTCTAGAGCAGAGCTAATAGGCTCCAGTGCTTACCTGTGTTGTCTGTCCAGACACAAACCTAAGATCCAGCTGCTGTTAGCTAAGGGGGCAAGGTCTGACTCAGTAATTGAAATGAATGCAGAAGCTCACATGCTTTAATGGGATGGTGAAGGAAATACAAAGTTTCTCAGTGCCATGCTGGAGGCTGAGCTCCACACCCCACATGGCAGGTGATCGCTCTGGAGCTGCATTGCTGCTTCATGCTTCGTCACTTTTCGAGCACTGCAAGAAAGCTCATGGGCCAGGAAGAGCTGGCACATCAAGAGCAGGCATCCTTAACTTTTGAGCTCCCTTCATGGCCCAGGGTCAGGGGAACAACCTCTGTCTAAGGCAGAGACTGATTTCCAGTAGATCAGCTTTTCACCAGTTGCCTTTCAAAACCACCAGCCCCACAGGCTGTGCCGGGATAATGTACTTACCTGCTCAACCAGTCTCAGCCAGCCAGGGGACAAATACTGTCCACCATCCCTGACAATTTGTCCCCACTATCTCTAACATGAGGTCAGAAGCAAGTTTCTGAGAAAGCAGCATACCAATCCACTGAGGAAAGACACATTCCCCCTACTTTCACCCATGGAAACCTGCCAAATGATCCAATCAAAAGACATGAAAACAAGGACAGGAGGTTATCGTCACAGCTGGAAAGATGCCTGTGTCCAGAACATATCTGAGAAAACAAACGTTTCACAGACAATGGACAAAGTGTTCCCATTATGTGAACGCAGCTGAGACTGGAATTGTCTGGTTTAGCCTTTCTGATTCTCTGAGGACGCTTATCTGGAACCACAGCCATAATAATCCTGCACCCGCCTAGCACAGGTTTTAGAGGCAGATAATTATTTTGAAGCATTCTCCAATATTGTTTCAAGATAGTTGAAAATTATGCACTCAGGCAAGCGGATCAGCTAAAGCCAATAAGGAGCTTGAATGGTTCTACAAAGGTCCAGGGAAAACAGGCTGTTTGTTCTAAAACATATCATTTGGCCTGAACAGGAGGTGGGAACTTGATGCAGATACTATTTGGTCTTTGACCTTTTCTATGCTGGAGGTCCATTTGGTCCTAATGGTCTCTTCTGGGCTTAAAAATTGACAGTTTGTGTGAACAGAACAAACTTTTCTTTACACCTCAACTTTAAGCGGTAGAATTGAATTCTTAAAATTGTGAGATTGCAAATCAAATGCACGTTTGATATTTCCTTTTTCTATCCACATTTTTGAGAGCTGCTGTTCAAAACCAGTTGAACAAATAAGGGCAATCCTAGTTCAGCCAGTTGTTTGTTTTGGGAACCATAGAGGGAAAAACATGATCAGAGCAAAGAAACGTCCAAGATACAATTTTAGATTAGAAAAAACCACCCAAACCAAAACAAATCAACAAAGCCAAACCCAAGCAGAAGAGATGCTTTGTTCTGAAACTGCCAGTCTCTGCAGAATCAGTTCTTGCAGATAAGTGCAAAAAAAGCTCTGATACAGAATCAATAATATGAAACATTATGAAGGAGCCTTGTTCTATAGCAACGTAAGATTTCTGTCTTCAAAATCATGTCATAGCTATGCAAACACAGCCTTCCAATAGATTCTACATATGACAAAGACGCAAATGTCCTATGACTATCAATGACATGTAAAGTTACAGTGTCTCTGAAATCACAGGGAAAACTCCTTGTGAGCAAAAATGGATTTAAGCATATGCTTAAGAGGTCTGCTAAAGTGGCCTCACTATTTCTAACACAGAAATTATACTGTAGGAATATGATGATTTATAATGTTTCTGTAATGAGGACATCTCCATTTGTTTAATGATTCTTATTAATGGGATACTCACATAATGTGTGATTGTCTAATTTAGACAAAATGCTCTGTTTATTCCAGAAAAAAAATCACTTAAATCTTCCCCACCTGAAATTTAAGGATGTTTGCCAGTCCCTCAGTCTTACAGAACACTGAAAGCTTAAATGCTGGATCAGGCTCATATTCCTGTCCAATATTAAAGGCATCCAAACAGATGAAAGAAAAGTTTTAATGACCCATTAGTATTTGTATTAGATTGAGCTATATGATTTCAGAGGAATAAACCCCCTAAACTGCAATATATATCATTGTAATTATAAAAATTAAATCATAAAAATAAAAGGATTTTTTATATCCCAGAACAGATGAATTAATACGTATTTTAGAAGCTCCATAAAAATAAGGTTAGTTTATTTTTCCTGAGCAGGGGCGGGGGGCACGGGACGAGGGCAGGGCTGAAATCTGCCCATGTCATTTCTGTTACGTTAACCATGGGTCTTGAAACTGCAGCTGATAACGGTGAGTTACGCATTGACAGCTCCAGCACTGACTCACCCCGCACCTCTGAATCAGCACTGGATCCCTGCAAGTTGTTTCCCTGGGGAAGGAGCGGGGAGAAGGAGCTGGTTTTGGAAACAAGGTTCCTTTTTAAGCCCTTTCACCTTGGGTGAAATCCTAACCTCATTAAAGCGAATTCCCACCAAATTCCCCAAGGCTGGGTTTAATCTCTGTTTCTGCCACTAAGATGAACACTAAAACGATGCAAACACATCTCAGAAACCACCGAGGGGGATGTTCCAAGGTCCACTCCCTCCTGCCTCCCACATCAAAGGCGGTGCAGGAAGCGGCCGGGGCTCTGCAGGGTGACTGTCTCCGCACACGGCGGGCACTGCATGGCACTGAGTACCCAGGGAGGCTGCGCCGCCTCTGCTCCCCATCCACTTCCTATTTATCCCATCACGGAGCCGTGCATTGTTTGAGCAGCGCAGCCGAGCGCACCCATCATGCTCTCAGCTGGGCTTCAGCAAACATGGAAAACCGACTGTCATGACAGCAGAGCTGGGGCAGCTCTCTCCGCACCCCGCTCCAGAGCGGCATTCCTGCCTTTCCCGGGCAGCGGCCCCGGCTTCCAGCTGCGCTCATTTCGGGCCACAGCAGCGTGATTTCCTGGCCACCCGGCGAGGCCAAGCCGTGGTGCCGGCATGCAGCGGTCCCTGCCCGGCAGCGCCCAGCGGTGCCCGCGGCCCTCGCACCCCGGCCCCACTCACGCTCCACGTCATGCAGCTTGGCCCGCTCCTCCTCCAGCTTGCCCTTCAGGGTCTCAGCCTCATTTTTCAGCGATGCCAAGGTCTCGTTCTCGCGCAGCCCCTCGGTTGCCATCTTTGCGAAGGAAGCAGGGGGGAGAGACGAGATGAGATCGGGAGGGAGGAGGAGTTTGCTTGCCTGGCTCTCAGGGATGCTGCTGAGGCTCCTGCTGCCTCAGCAACGGCGCCGGAGCCGGCCCGGGCTCCCTCCCCCTCCCCATGCTGACGTCCGGAGCCGGACTGGATGCTGCTCCAGCCTGTGCGCAGCCAGCACCTGACCAGACACCGCATGGAAAAACACCCCCGAGAGCCAGCAGCCCCTGCCCGGCCCCGCGCAGAGGCAGCGCAGCAGGACCATCATCCATCCCTGCTGGCCTCCAGGCAGGCAGCAGGACCAGCCTCACCTCCTGCCTCCTCCCACCCACAGGCTTCCACCTACTGTACATCCCAAGCCATTTTCACAGCCCGGAGGCTTCATTTCCCTAGAAATACAGGCAAAAGGGTGTTGCTGCTTTGAACCCAAACTTGTTCGTACCAGAAGTTGCACACTCTGCATGGGAAAAAGGGGAATAAAAAGAAAGTCATATGGAATTTTAAAATACCAGTTTGGAAAGACTGATTTGCTAAGCCTGAAAGTACAGGCTTAGCAAATCCCAGCTCAGCTCCATCATTCCCTTACATCCTATGGGTAAAGGGCACTAGAAAACTTTTGTCACTCAGAAGGTAGGTGGCCCAGCTCCTGTGCCAGCAGGACACACACAGTGGTGTGGACCCTTCTCTCTACTATGCTTTGAATTCCTCATTTTTAGATTTGGTGTTATTTTCCTCCCTTACCTACCCCCTTCCACCTCCCAATGCCATTTCGTTCCCCTACACACAGGTAAGTGGTCTGAGGCCTTTCCAGTCCTTGAAAGGGACCAGTTTCCAAAACCCCAAAGTGAACAAGGAACACTCCAGTTTGGTGTTGGTGTGAGCCTAAGGCACAGCTTCATGGCTCTGCAGTTCTGTACGTGTACCGGTCTGAGCACGTGCTGGGCACAGGGAGAAGCTGATGCTTCCAGGGAAAAAGCCATGGCACATGGCCTTGCGGGTTTTTGTTCCCTGCAAGGGGAGTTCCTTGAAAACGTCCTCTTCTTATTATAGTAATTGTCCTTGATCTACACAGAGAAACTGTGCTCAAGCTGACTCCCATTGTCTCCCTTTAGCCAGAAAACAGACAATCCAATGGCTATTGTTCAACGTGGAGATGTGCCAAAATTGGAAAGGGAGATAAGAAAATACGTGTTTGCAGCTGTTGTTTAGACTCTGGGCACATCCTGGACATGGTGTGAGTCTTGGAAGAAATAAAACTCCTTTCCCACACTGGGCTTACTTAGCAGCAGTGTCACCATCCAAGCAGGATGCACAGGCAGAGCTGTTGAGCTCTTCACTGTCACTTGTGGAAGCTGATTTCAGGCCCTGGTCTGGCTATGTGTGCTCAAGGTTTCTCTTAGTCAATGGATTTGCAAGCAGGAGCAGGGTTACTTTGCTGGAAAGTCAAATGCAGTGGATGCATTTCCAGGTCTTCTCATTGTCTACACAAACTGGTGTGACCTAACCCCACCACATAGGTTGCCACATAGGAAACCTTGAAGTTGAAATTCTGAATCCTGACGTGAATTGATCCAGTTACATTCAGTATCACAAAAGCAAAAGTAGGCAGTATAGGGTTCACATACTGCTCGATATGGGAATGTTCTTCAAAGCCCCTGAGAGTAAACAGCACATTGGAATTGCCTTCCCGCACACTGACAGTGCCAAGGGAATAGAAATTCACTATTTTTAAAGTGAAACCAAAAGAACAAAAAAAGCACCCTTTAGCAGGAAAGTGACAGGAAACTTCTAGTGTGTTATCTCCATGTCTCAAAAATTAAACCTACTTATATAAAACCCAATAATGCATCTGTGTGCTGGGGGAGTAGCAGGGGAAGAGTTTCTATAAGAAATTTCATTTTGAAGGACTTCAGTCTACGGCAAATGCCCTATTTCTGACACCTGCCAAGTGTGAAGGGGCCCAACAACAACAAAAAAACCCCACAGGAAATGTCTTTGCCTTGATAGGAACACATCAGCTCTAAGGAATTTGACTTAGGTAACACCTGTATGTCAGATAGTTGGCACAGTTCTAAGTGAAAAACGAAGATTTTCTGGCCTTACTGATATGAACAGTCTCACTGCCTTGGGGAATGGGATTAAAAAGTCTACAAAGAACAGCGGAAGGTGAAAGTCTTTGGGAGCCATACATGTTCAGACTCATACATGATGTAACAGGGATAGGCTGAGACCTAAAGTGAAAGAGAAGCCTCTACAGAACAGAACAAGCTCTAGAAGTGTGTGATATGTAATGTGTATTTCATTGGTTTGAATTTGAAGAAAAGTACCTAACTCATCTGACTAAGGTGCTTATCTACCCATGTAGCTGTTACCTAACCATGCCAAAACCACAGGTTAGAGCCAGGCCATTTGGGAGCTTTAAATAAAATGAACCAGGGCTGGATTAATTTAGAGAATAACACAGTACTAGGTCAACTAAAAAAGAAAAATGTTGCCATGTAATAAACAATCAAGGGTTTTATTTCTCCCTTTTCATAAGATCTAACCCTACTGAAGGCAACATTTCTTCAGTATACTAGCAATTGCTTAGAAAAATGGTAAGGAGTAAACAATCTGTTAAATCAGTATTAGAATTCACTATGCTGAAGGCATGTTTAATCTGAAATGGCAATGCAGTCAGCAACAGTGGATAAATTCCAGGCTCTCTTAGTCTGGTCTCTGCTTTCAGATGAGTTTCAAAATGCATCAGCACAGGACGAAAGGCTGTGAAAACATCCTGCACAGAAGGTGTGGTATGTGGAATATATGAAAAAGCAGTGGCAAGTAACTGAACTCCCCTTTGTAATGTTATGATCCGGTAACTGTGCACTAACGACTGGCATATAAAAGCATTTGTTGCTGTAGCTTCCTGCTGCCCACCAGCATTCCTTAGGAAGCTGGCTACTTCCAAACCGGCTGCTATGTCCTCAGCAGCAGTGAGCTTCCAAGTTGCCCAAAACAAGGACAGCTTTTTTCTCTGACTTCCCAATGGAGCAAAGGCAAACTGACTCTTGGCTTCATGTATTTTGAGGTAACCACTCTGAAAGTAGTCAGCTGTCTATAGGGCATTACTCTATGGAGCTGCTACAGAAACATTAATCACCAAGAACTGTGGCAAACCCACTCAATATTGCAATCATAAACTTACCTTCCACGCATGGCAAATACACCAGATTATAGTGATGGGGGTGCGTGGAAGAAAGTTGGTACTGTTCCATTAATAAGGACACTGGGGGAAATGGAGGATGTAACACTGTGTCACAAATTGTCACCTATCTCAAGAATTAGGTCTTTAAAATAAGTTTTCACTCTAATTCACCAGCTGATCTCTTTTTAGCTAATTTACTAAGACTTCTGTGGGAAGATTAAACCAGCAAACACTGATTGAGTTTCTATTGATTAGCACCAATCTCCAAAGCAAGCAAAAACTAAAGGAAAATGATCATTTAGTCTAAAAGGCAAAGAACTTAAGTAGGATGATCTCAACACTGGGAATCAGCAATTTCTAATTCTGTTACCCCTCAACATAAGTTGGTTTTGGAGAAATCACAAAGACTGGCTGATGAAAATGCATGTGTGCATCTGCTGGACTGAAATTAGGAGCTGCATGTGCAAATCAGGACGCTGCAAAAAGATCAGCCAATTATACTCCACATTATGCACACGCATCCACGAACATGTGTACAAGTGTGGCAAGGATATATTATGCATTTTGATATAAGCCAAAGTATACCCATAGCTCTGAAAAAGTCCATTCAAAAAAGGACACGATTCCCGTACCCATATGTAGGTAGGGGAATATGCATATGCTAGTGCAGAGAGCTCTCTGAAACTTGTGTTCTGAAAACTTGTGTTTAAATCCTTTACAAATTAAATACGAAGCAGCAAGCTAAAGCCAGATCTACCAGAAAGCCCAAGATCCTACTGCAGTGCTAACAGGAAACCTAACAGGCTGTTAGGTACTGACACAATTCTTCCTGAAGTCTCAATCTGCTTCCACCTAGCAGCTGTTTCAGTTGGAAGGAGTTTAACTTCCATAATGCGAATAATAAGGAGAAAGTTGCAGGAACTGTAAATAACAAACATCCAGTTTCCTGCAATTCCAGCATGTATTTATCACGTCATACAAAAATTTATTGGATAAATAGCTATTTCTAGGCTGTTGGCCAAGAAGGACCTGAACAAAGCAACAATTTCAAAGTCAGGAGAAGCATGTAAACCAGGAAGGGACTGTCTTTTGTTTTGTGGTCATTCCATTTAAATTTCCTCCTAAACAAAGTAACGTATGAGAATGTGCTGCATCAGCCAGGGAACTGTACACACACATCACCTACAGCCATCAAATCAGTGCTCTCATCTGCCTGTAAAGCAGTGTTTGGTAAACACCTCTAGTTAAACCTTTTAGCATTCATGTAGAGATCATTTAATCTGACACTCAAATAAAGCAAACTATTGGACCCAAATAAAACAAACTACTGGACCCTACTCAACTGTGGTAGAGACCAGTTCTGGGGAGGAAGCAGGGAAGGATGTCTTCTCCAGCTGATAATGCACAATGGTTCAGAAAGATAAAATAAACCTATTCCAAGTTGGAGTACAATCAGGACAACAAAATTCTTAAGTTTACAAAAGGAGGTTTGGAGACCAGCTCTTCAGCAGCCACATGGGTTCATGACCTTAGCTTTGTATTTAATCTAAAAGCCTCACTGTGATCTCTCTACAACAGTGCTCCCTACCAGGAGAGCGGGACATCACCTCGCCTGTAATTGCTGGTGATTAGAAAGTCTCCAACATCATCCCTTCTTCATGCAGGTATTCTGGTGGGACCTACTGGTCAGATTAGCAGGTTTGCTAGTCTCCCCATTACCACCTTCTTCTGGTGATGCACACACGTGGTGACAGAAGACCCCCCACTGCTCTGCATCCTTTTCCTGCCTTATCTTCATTGTAGCTACTTCCAGCTCTCACCCAAGTACTGCATACGGCATAGGAGACAACAGGGTCTCAGTACTGAACGTGGGCCATGAAGGAGTTCTGACAGCACTGCACTTGTGTCTAGGTTTTACTGAGACAGACTAGATGAACTTCATATCCGCTAATCACCAGTGAATGAGTTTATTGCAGTGGTTTAACCTTTTTTGTTTGTTAAGTTCTGCTAAAGGTAATGGGAAACACTCAAGATCATAGACCAAGCAGACATGCACACATATACCTCAGAGCAGAGTTTAGACAGACAGGCAACATTTGCACAGCTGAGGAATATGGTACCCTAGAGGAAAAATCTCATAGGCATTTTCCAGTCAAGAATCATAAAAGGTGTCCTTGAACCCTGGGACCACCTCTATTGCAGGGACCACCACGTCTGCAGAACTGGTTTCTTGGCAGTCTATAAGCCTAGCAGTCCTTATTTGGTGTCCAGAAAAATCCAACATAACAGACCATAAATACATCAACCCTCGTTTTTGTAGTCCTTCCACATTCTGGCTGATAAAATCAATAACGTACCATTTCCACACATAGCGAGCAGTAGCTGAGTTGTTCTGATTTGATGTAAATAGGCCTAAGGGGCTTCTCTTTGGAGCACTTGTCACATGGGCCAAATACAACTGCTAAAAAGGTCTGGTCCATCTTTGTGGCTTGAGAGAGCTGAAAGAGATGAAGAAGAAAGAAAGAGTGCATTCCAGTCCAGCACAAAGCTTCCCATGACTGCTCTGCTAGCTAATGCAGCCTAGACTGAATATAGACATCTGTAGGCTGGATTATCTCTCCGTGACTAATCTCTGCAGCTTGAACTGTCACTATATGCAAGACACTAACATGCTCTGCAGATTATATTTCTGTGAAGAAAAATACAAAGCAAAATACATGTATTGTGTTATAATGTGCATGGATTATACATGGTTATAATGTGCACGTGGATTCACTACATGCAGGAGATTACTCTTAGTTTCTAACTACTGTCAGCAGACAGTAACCAGAAACTTCTAACAGCAGCTGGATCTGTGAGAAACCTGAACTGATCGATACCGGCTTTCCACTACATTATTAAACAGTCAATATTATGCATTATTTTTAAAGCTGAAAAGACAACCTAGGAATCAGTCAGGAGCAACAAAAATATGAACAATGCGCTGCTTGAACAGAAATTGATGCTTCAAGCACGCTGAAAGCTGGATCATTATGAACCCACTTTTGTCTTCAAGCCAGCCATCTCTGGGATTAAAGCACTACCACCAACAGATTCAAATCCAACTTCAGAGTCAAAACCAAACAGGAATAATACTGTGCTGTCATTTTTCTCTGTACATTTTTCATAGGGAAAATGAGACCTTTCGCCACTTCTAAAATGAAAGCTGTTAACATTATTTAGACATGTACATAAATAATGAGTTTATGCGTAACATAAGAAGCTATTGCAAGAGAGATTTAAATGGAGCAGAAGAAATTCAATGAGCTATGCAGACTTTAGAATTTGTTTGGCTGGACACTATACAAACCAAAATTTACTCTATGCATTTGCCTGCATTCTGCTGCTTATTCTTACATATTTCAGTGGACTACTTGAACAGAGAGATGATAAACTCAGAACTCCTGCCCACTCTCAAGTCCGTAAGTTTTGCTGTTGTCTCCAGGCAGTGCATAACATCCCAAGGCATGTGGGAAGCAATCTGTCCTGAAAGGAACTACAGCACATTAACCTGAAATATGGATGGAGCTTTCAGTCAGCTGCACGCAGCTGAGGAGGTTTATATTCCATTTGATGAAAACCAGCAAATATGTCCTTAAGTTTTCAATGCATTTTTTTTTGCAAACAATGAGCCTTAGACCACAAGCTGCCATCCTTTCAGGGAGTTTCTCTGTGCTGGTATTGCTCATATCTTTAAAATGACTACAGCACCGGGACTCAGTTCTGTTAGATTATTTAAGATGGACATTTACAACTGAATAACCTGTTATTCTGAGGTTCTTAGAATTAGGCATTCCCACCAAGGCCGACTCAGATGATAAAATCACAGATTTATATACTTGGTGTGAAGCCTCGAGACACTAAGCCAGCTAGACTGTGGGAGGAAAACCTTCATTTCAGAAGAAGTGTAAAATGAAGATATTACAGGGAATCTTACATGCCATCCTATTTGAACAAAATATCATTATTATTTCTAAGGACTTTATACAGGGATCTGTTAGGCTTGGAATAGATACTCTGGGCAGAATTAATCTTTGATAAAGTGTGAGAATTTGCTGGAGTAACATACAGGGTGAATCATACCTGCTCAGTATTTTACCTCAGATGAGATTATGACGTTACAAGATTTTGCTACGAGAGGAGCCATCAAAACTTCTGAATAATTAAAAAGCAGTTTTATACCTGAGATTGATTGCGATAATGATGGATTTTTACACTATTTTATAAAGACATAAACTATTTAAACCAAAAAATGTCTAAAAAAATTACAACTTCTTGCACTGCAGCCTGAAATTTTAAACTTACTGGTTTTTAAAGTTACAGAGAAATTTACAAATGATGTCATGGTGAAACATGAAAAATATGCTACTTTGAAATTCTATGCAATGAATCTCATTGATAAATATCCAAAATTACCCACCTTTTCAAGCAGCAAGAACCTGGAGATTCTCAAGACGACTATATAAGCTGTGTGCAACTGCTAACGCAGAAAGGCAACCTTCCCATTAAGTCTACTTAAAGGGTATTTAAAGCTCAGCCTCTTCCAGTGCTAACACCTCAGGTCAGCTACATACTGATGATTATAATTTAAAGACTTAGCTTTAACTGCCCTCTTTCATAATATAAAGATCATAAACTATTAGGCACACTAGATCTTACCTTCCCATTCCATATAGCAGCAATTTTTGGATGGTTTCCAAATGTTTAAAAGTTTAAACATACCGCAGAGATAATGACGACTGATTTTTCCAACTATTAAACTGACATTCAGACAAATAGCACTGTCAATGTTAAGTTTACCTCATATTCTTAATGAAATTTAAAAGTCAAACAAACTGGTCAGTGTCTGTGCTGGTTCTTCCTTGGATATGCTTTTACTATTCACCTCTTTCAATTCAATAGGTTTAAAATCAGTAAGATAAAAAATTGTTGCTTTTTCACATGCTTTGAAAAATTTTGGGGAAATATATGAAAACATGTCTGAAAAAATGAAAAAATGCTGAAGATCACATCTACTCTTGAGACTCTATTGAAGTCACTGACTTCATGCCATTAGATGTTTGCATTTGATAGGCAAGAGGATCAGAGACAAAATGAGGGGGGAAAAAAGGTTTAAAAAATGAGGTCTCTGCCCAGCAGAGACTTGGGTAGAGATCATCTGTCCTAATCTTTCTTTATTAGAATACCATGGGAACACAGGACTGAAAGGGACCCATGTATGCTTCTGAGTCCTATGCCCAGAAACTGCAGGAGCTGCATGTCTGAACACATCCAAAGATGCCAACAGCACCTTACGCATCTCGCAATAAGGCATTTCAGTGCTTTCCCATTCAATAGGGATCATCATTTGACATTTTCCCAGTTGAATGAAACAGCTTTCTCCTTTGTTATCATCCTAGGAAAGTTAACCTCAGTAATGCCTTTCATCTATCTGCCTTCTGCAGTCTAAAACTGCTCCTTATACGTAGAAGAATTACAGATAACACACAGAATTTTGTACCTACACTCGGGTTGAAGGTATTGTTGTCAACAAAAGTAAGGTTCTGAGAGCACAGTAGACACCTGATCATCTTGAACTGTCTTTTAAAAATACACTTTGTTGCTTGCTAACACACCGCAATAATAATAGCAATCTTCACACAAACCTCCCAAAGTAACCTCACATCAAATTGTCAGGACATTTTTCCTTGATCAACAGTTTTTGTCATAATGACATACATGCCTTCTGATGCGTCTGTGCGATGTAGTCTAAGAGTGAGCCGTGGTTTTACTCATCCAGTCCCAGGTAACAGATATACAGGTCCAGTAACTGTGAAAAAAGGCTGTATACAAATAAAAGCAACAGAACTTGCTTGCAGTAAAATACTTACAGAAATTCATGAGGAGCCAGGACAGCATACCATTCTGACAGGAAAATACACCACAGCAAACAAATAGATGTTTATGGTGCAATATAAGACTGACAGTATTCACTGATGTTCACACAGTCAAAAGTGTCAAATGATCCCATACTGAAAACATAACTATTGCATCACTCAAAACACTACAAATTGGTTTAAAAGCTACTTTATTTAACAGATAAAATTACTAGTCTACCTACATGCTTGTGATATTTTGTACAGCTTTCAGTGTTACTGAACAAAATACAGATTTTTTCCATCATATATTTTATCTCCATGAATATCACCATGAATGTTTCACTGTACATAGTAAACACCCAGAATACTAAGTAACAAGAATCATTCCTTTATATTTGCAGATAGTTCTGTGAAATTAAACAAGCAGTACTAATACTGTGTAATAAAATCAAATCAATTGTTCCTTCCTGTAATATTCAAACTAACTAAATTAATCAGAATCCTTTAAATATTCCAAAGCTTTAGTACTCAGTTTTAATAACTATGCCTGATAGAGTAGCCAGAAATCTAGCATTATTTACTGAGGAATTCCTAAGGACAGTCATCACTGTGGTGAGGTGAATGCTGTTTCTCCAGTTGTTCTGACACGGTCCAGTACTAAAATAAAGTTACTGTTTGTTGCCTTCTGACTACAGGAAGAAGCTGGACAAAGCAAAAGGAGCCACACTTCTGCTTCTGAGGATCCCACATTCGAAACGAAATAAAGATGAAATGTAAGGAATTAAGCTTGGTTTATCAGTAATACCAGACCACAGTACCTGCACTCACTCCTACTTAGGGTCTGAACTGCAGGAGGAAAACCAGCGAAAAAGAAAACAGAGAAAGATGGTGTGCACACATGTGTACACTGTGTATATTCTGAAATACACTGCAGTAGAGAAGGAACCAAACCAGGAGATCAACTCGTGGTTTTTAGAGAACAAGTTTGTAATTCAAATCTGGATCATAAAATTAAGTTTACATCTGACTTTTGTATTATAATGATTGAAAAAATGAAAATCCAGACTTCTCACTGCAAAGAACAAAACCGAAACCTGTCTTCAAGAGGAGCACCTGTGTCCTTCCCCTGGCTGAAGAGCTGCAGTGCAAGCATTCAGTCAGCCAAGCCAGCATGCCTACAAAGAGGCAATGTGGGTTTGTAATTCTCTAAGGTTGGTCAGAGTTCCCCAGTTTCAATGTAGCTATTTATATTGATTTTCTTAAACAATCGTGGAAGCACCTTCCCTTCCCTCCTATTACAGTCTTCTGGAAGAACTGTTAGAAAAGACTTCTTTGATGAAAGGAATACAGGCACAACTAGTATAGTATACTACAGAAGGGTGAAAGCTACTGTAAAACAGATCCAGTGTATCAAGGCAATGAATAGAAATTACTGTGGAAAAAGAAAAGAAAGAAATCTCTTGTCACAGGAAGGAAAGGCAAGGAAAATTGTAAGGTAATAACATTTATCACATCTCTTCCCCTCTGACTGGTGCTGAGAGAACACCAGTGCAAACCTGTCAGATAAATGCTTCTCTTGTCAGGTGTGGGCTAAGAAACTGTACAGTTAGCTTTGTGTCCAGCTGATGATATAAAGAAATCATTGTAGGACTGTAATGCAGGTAGATAAGTAAGGTAAGACAGAAGGAAATCACAAGCTCAAATTATTCCTGCTTTGAAGTCTTGACTCAGGAACAAGTTTTTATCAGTTTAATTCACTGCAAGCTGCAATGCTATCCACCAGGTAGAACCATGGAAGTCTGCCTGACTTAATATAGTCCTTGAGGAAATACCAATGCATTTGTTTTATTAAACCCTTGTAAGAAAGCCAAGTCTGAAGCTGCTGGGGACTTGTATCAATTCCAAGGCATGTGGAGAAGGGGTAAAAGGAAACGTCACTTGAAAGAGATATTTGGTATCGAGCATCAACTGTGGAGCATCCTCACGATTGTTTAGCATAGCCTGAAATTACAACAAAAAGGGTAAGGAAATATTGTATTAAGAATCAAAGCAAAACCAGTACATTGTTTGCTTCCCATTGCAAATCTTGCTTTCATATGATGTTACGGAGACTTGTTTTGATCAGTTCCAAACGTCTGGAAGCTGAGCAGCTCAGTAATAATATGATATAAAGGTCAAGCATAATTACATAGCATCAAAAACTGTGTGTGATGTATCCTTTAGCTTCAATATGAGAAATAAGAGTCGTAGCTCTTACCTGGACTTTACGAACAAATGATGGAGTCACTCTTTTCTCAAAATCATCTATTGGAGTGTAGGAGTTGAGGATCTTAACAATCTGTTCAAAGTAAACAAAAACCTATTTTAGCATGTCACAAAAAAATGTGAAGACAAAAAGAAAAAAACATTAACATAACATCTTTATTGATATTTAATTAAAGTTTCAGTAAAGAGTTTTACAGGAGAGAATTTTTACTGGTCACCTAATGAGCTGTTACATATATGATGATTGCTATGCCTCATTTCCAGAGGTATGAGCAGGATTAAGGAGATGCAGAAAAAGCTGAACTGACTAAGAGAAACAACAACAAAAAAAGCCTATGGCAAAGTAAAGAAATACATTGTGGAGTAAAAACATGCGATTGAGCAAAGCAGGCAAGTATTCACCATGGGAGCAGTTAAAATGCTAACAATCAGGAATGAGGAGTTAAAAATTTAATCTAACAAGTGGTGATGTGGAATGCTGAGGAATGCTGTTTATCAAATGAGAGGCCAATAACTCTTTGCAGCAAATTATTTTAGATAGCTAAGATTCTGCAATTGGTGCTGCCAGAAGGGAACAGATGGTTCATTACCTGCACAGTAGAAAGAGATGTGCAGTGTTCACATATTTCCTTGGCATCATCATCTGTGATCTTTTTGACCTGAAGGAGCCAGGCTGCCTGAGACAGGGGCTCCAAAGTTTCTTTGGCATTGCTGCTTTGAAGATTCTTGTCCTTAAGCCATTCTTCCAAGTAGCTGATATTACATCTGGTTTAAACCACAAACGGACAACAGAAATGTGAGGTTCTCAGTAACAAGCGAGTTACATTAAAGATTTCTAAAGAAGGAACGCTCCTCTAATGCACTGTTCAAACTCATACATTTTAAGTTAAAAACCACACCTGTAGATCATAAAAATAATACAATTAATAGCTTGCTGATCTGAAAGTTTAATCCCTTGCGTATTTTGATTATTTTTAGATTTTTATTTCTTAAAGTTTGGATAATAGAAAGCAAGTTACAAGTTTAGATGTTGTTTACAGAAAATTACTAACATATCTTGGTATTGCCTATTACTCTGTACCACTATAGGTCTTTAAAATATTCATTTACAACTGAGCTTGTACAGGAAATCAGAACAATCTTTGCACATTGCAAAGCAGGGCCGGGCTTATAATTGAGGACCTGGAGGTTCAAGCAGCTTTATTGTAGTAATATTCCCATATGGGTCAAGATTTCACTGATTTTCTTTCACCTTAGTCTGCAGACTGTCTAATGGAGAACAAATGAACTGTATCACCTGAAAAACAGGAGCATGTTCTCTTGATGTTCGTAACAAGACAGATGATGCCCAATCTACACCCTCAGAGGCTCTGTCTCAGCACCTTTCTCATCACAGAGCATAAAAAAAGGCAAGTCAACTTTTGTCTGTCTGCCAGCCAGGGGATGATGCACTTGTTTACTACAGTAAGAATTAAAATACTATTTATCACATCACAAGTGACCTGGCCTGAAAAGAATCCTAAATATGTCTGATCGTGAACTCCAGACTGTAATTTTCTCTGTCTTTTCCTCCAATAGTGTTTCCATGGAAAGAACAATTTGTAATATGCTATGTTGAGAAAGCTCAACCCAAAATGCCAAGATCTACTTTTTCAATAACAGTAAAACCTGATCAGCTACTGCCAGCAGAACGGTTACAGTGACTTAGAGATAAAGGATGTTACATCAAAATGTTAAGAATTCGTTCTCAAGCTTGTTGGAACTTTACTGGCTTTACCTTATCTGCATTCCTTTTCTACACGAGCACATGTCCTTGCGGAGGAAGAGACTATTGAGGGTGATAGCTCCAATCAGAAAGAAAAGCTGCTTCACTGCCTGCTTTAGAAGCTCAGAGTCCAAGCCATTCTGGCACATAGTACTATAAAAATAGCTGAGCTGTTGCAGGATAGAGGTCATCGTGTAGGTATCCGTGTCGTCTATACTAGAAGAACGTTTACGGAACCCTGTAGGTTTCAAGCCAGAAATGCCCTGAAGACTTTCATATTCCAGCATGCCTGGTACTGAAATACAACAAAAAATAACTGGTAAGACCAAAACTCCTAAGATTCCTGTCAGTTACATTAACTTCATTCTTGAACAAAAACTACCTCAGGATATTTTAAAAGGTAAATGATGCACGAAAGAAAAAATAAGATACTGACAAAGGTTTCTAGAGCACACAAATTTTAAACAGCATTTTATTTTTGTAGGATGTTGATCGGTTTCAAAGCATTATCCCACATCAGCAAATGTGAGGAAAATGTCTTCCCAAACCCTACGGGGAAATACCATTCAGTGGAATTTATATGTACAGAAACACAGATGCCGGTACCCATATCTATAAATCAACAGGAAAAAGAAGCTTATCCCACTCTTTTTCTCCATGTATAAGCTTTATTGGTGTACTTCAGAAGCTACATTGAAGCCTCTTTGGATTGCTGCTGTCTTACCAATCATGGGCTGAATGCTGTTCTCCATTACAACAATGAATTGGTAATAGATACGAATGGCCAAATCACTAAGAATCTGTCTGTATTCCGAGAGATCAAAATGCTTCAAACAGTTCTTATTCTGACGTGGAGTGTTACACTTCATGAATTCCTACAAGTTGTAAATAGAATTATTAGAAATCTCATAACATTGTAAGTTGTTACTACAATGTAATGTATTAGAGTAACTCATTCTATCACAGGCTGAACACAGCCTCAGAATGAGTCAAAGCTACAGCTGACTTCAATGGATGCTTCCAGTTCTGGGCTTCCTGTACTTAATTTTCCAGTTTATGTTGGCATTTACTCTGTTTCTTAAGCCTGCTAAAGCCAAAGGAAAGACATGCATAAATTTCAGTGAACTTTGGCACAATTACTACATCACTTAAAGAGAAAGCAACCCCCCACTACACTCTCCAAAAAAA
Organism: Coracopsis vasa; assembly: GCA_026283785.1. Taxonomy (NCBI): domain Eukaryota; kingdom Metazoa; phylum Chordata; class Aves; order Psittaciformes; family Psittacidae; genus Coracopsis; species Coracopsis vasa. Next base: position 23,943 of record JANHGB010042136.1, read on the forward strand.
GGCAAAATATAGTTATTTAAACGATGTCGACAAACAAAAAAATTACGAATTACATTTTATTGCTACAAAGGTATCTAATTTTTGGACTTTTCATCAGGAAAGTTCTGACTTCAAGTGTAGGCTGAATCCTAATTTGTTTGAAGTCTTGAATGTTCATTAGAAATACAGATTAAAAACCTACAACTAAATTAGAAAAGATTGCAACTAAATTATAAAAGATTGCTATTAAGTTCAAACGTTTCCAATTCTCCAATATTCTTTAGAAGTTCTCGAGATGACCACAAGAGGGAGTGTTGTGTTCAGACTGTACAGTTACTGTGATTTCAAGGCTTTATGGTACCACTTTGCTCTAATCCTGAAGACTATATTCTAAAGTGTTTATGCAATTCCAGTTCAGTCTACCTAAGTTTATAAACCATAGCAAAACCCCCACAAACTCTATTAACTGAATTTATATTAACTGAAAAGAATGGAAAGAATTTTGAACTTTGGGATAAAACTTAGCTTAAAAAGCAAGTGAAACAAGGACAAAACTGGTCATTTTATTGCTCCTTTCCTGAGGTTTTCTTCTGTAACCTTATTTTGGCAGCAGTAGGTGTTTGAATGGTCACAATTATAAAATAGTAAAACTATTTTTAATATATATAAGTAGCTGGATATCTGAAGCCCAGCTCATATTAAACTTATGTGGAAGAGTTCAAATTAAGTAGCAGTTTCCATGTCATGCCTTTAACCTATTTTAACACTTTAATGTTTCCTTGATTTCACTTGATCCATTAGTTTTATACTGTCCTATTACTTGTGTAAAACATACAATGCCCCTGCAGAGTAATGTGAATGTGTAAATATCTGGAAGGAACATTGGCGTGCTGGTGAATCCATTATGACTATTTTTAATTCCAAATTAAAGTCCATCAAAGGTAAAGTAATGAAATTATTTGATGAAATCAATCCTACCTCTTCCCCACTGTACTGCTTCAAACAGTTCAGAAAATAGTATGTATTGGAAAGCCAAAAGGATAACATCTCAAAGTCTTCTGAATGTTCCTGAAAACAGTAAGTAAAGCAATCTTACAATGGTATTAAATTAACTAAAGACCATTACAGAATTGATGTAATAGAGCCTAATTATAGAAGGAGGAGCATATACTATCTATAACATGCTAGCTGAACAAAACATGCTGTGTTTTCAGGCTAATATACACATAGCAAAGATCCCTCTTTTATTTGGTAAACAGTGTTTAAGTCTCCTTATATGAAAGACTGGCTAAATAAAGTAGCCTGAACCAAACAGTTATTACACATTTCTATGCATAGTGTGGAGGTCTTGCTGCAAAAAAAGTGTGACCACCTGTATACACAAATGAAACTGAACTACATATAAACACACTTTAACTATGTGCAAGTATGTTTTACTTTTGTTAGCTAAGTAAACACAAGCTCTTCTAGTGCATAAACCCTGGTATAAATTTATTTATGAACAAACTATAGGCATTCTCTATACCAGAAACTCAACTGCATAAACCATAGTCCATTCCTCCTGTGCTACAAAGCACGCCTGGTGTTTCATGGCATTATAAACCCATTATGAAGCATTCACATTTGTATGCAGATGAAACGGGTTAACAATTCTTATTTATAACTTGATTTTGTAAACTGGCTGGCAACATAACTTTATCACTTGGGTACTAATGATGCAGTACCAAACGACATGTCAAAACCCCCCATTACACTAGCAGAGTAGAACAGCAATGTAAAAACCTCTGAAAACTCTGATACCTGCCTGCTGCCAAACATACCAACCTTCCTTCTGTCCATCTGACTTGTACCAGTGCTGAAAGCACAGGTGCATTTCACCTAATTGTAAAATGCAAAATACTTTAAATGATCCTGTCAACAAGCTCTTCAGATAGAAATAATTTATGTTAATGCATTCTGTGCATTCTGTGTGCAGCACAGTAGAACCTTACCTGGAGGCTTTACATGCATACTACTGCAAACTTCAAACAGAGTGCCACTTAGGATTATTATTCTATTACAGGAACACTAGCAAATGAAAGTGTCAGCGTTCCCCAGGTACTGTGTGTGCATCTTGTAAACCTCACTTCAAAAATCACAAAGTACAGTACAGCCAAACATAATTCCTACCTTAACAACTTGCTTGATGCCATCAATGGTTACATTCATGAAGGATTTCAGCATGTCAGCATCATTCAGATAGTCTGCATACCTCACACACATGAATAGGATGTGAGCTGGAAGGCCAGGTATCATATTAACTACAACGCCACGTGGCTTTAAATCTGCATAAAGGAGAGTCATCAGGTTTTTACACAAAAATTCAATGATTCAATGTATCATTCTGAAAAAGACAAAGCACTATAGGGTTCATTTCTTCAGTGACCAGTCACTTGATAACTGATTTACTGATGAATTGCTTGTTTCTGAAAATGTCTGGTTTGTATTGTTCCTGTGAGAGTATTAATGAAGTTTTCCAGAGAAGGAGAATATTGCAGCAAATTCTAAGGCCAGCATGGGCTGTCCCAGGCAGGACAACTTTAAAAGCAATTTGCATCTACCTATGCACTGAAGGCCCCACCAAATTCTGGCACTGCTTAATGACACACCTCTGTTCACAAAGATATAAACATTCACAAAGCTGAAGTAGGTGAGAAGGAAAGGAAGGTGTAGTTTCCAAACAGTGTTTAATAATGCTACTAAAGTACATGGAAAATTTGATGAATTTACTAGTAATTGTAAGCTAATGCAAAAAGCTGGTTTGGCAGTAAGACTGATAATGTAAAGTAACTCAGAGGAAGGACAAAATTCATTTACAAGAGAAACACTAAAGTACAGTTCCTTCCAGTGAAGGGAATGATATGGAAAGAACAGACAGCGGAGTAATCCATCAGACATGGATATAAACCCAGTGACTTACAGATTTAGTAGATGACCAGGAAGAAAGTAAATTCAAGTCCCTGGTGTGCTCTTGAGATTTATAGCTTTATAGGTGAATAAATAATAAGAAAGATAATAGAGTCAGCATTATGTAGAGTCAGACACACTATTTTTACACAGATAAAGCACTTCCATACATAGAATGTCTGGCAGTGGAACAAGAACAATATAGAGCCTCCAAGTTGTACTGGTAGTAAGAGTGGGGAAAAGGCAATTTCAAACATAAGCGAAATATGCTGCCTTGTAACTTTTGTTGTAGTGTTCTACACTGACTGCTGTTGACTACTGATAAAATTTGAAGTATTACTAAAATACCGAGGATGAGATTTTGAATGATCCTTTCTTCATCTTCTTTTTTGTACTCCATCATTCCAATGTACTCTTTGGCTGAAGTTGGCACATGAGCTTCAGCTATAAAACACGAAAGCACTGTTACTTGCAGGGAAATGGCTAAGCTAATGTTCACATTAGAACAAACTACTGGAGAAAAGCAGTTTTCTTCCTAGTATAGTATGGGCACGGGCCCTGTTCACAAAAATGTTTTTAACTTACGGTTCCAGGCATTATGAGTTAAGCAACATTTGTATTATTCATGCGAATAGTTTGGATTCAGTGGAATTACTTGCATTTATATGACATATAAACAGCAACAAAACATCTCTACATTAGTCACCTCTGCAATGCTTTTCAGAGTATTTTATAGAATTACTTGCTATAGAAGAGCTTTGTACAAACTAATTTCATATCAGGAACCATCTGCCATTTGAAGGGTAATGGGAGAAGTTACTCATCCAATGCAAAACTAACATTCTGTTGGCTTAGAGACAGTTTGTGTGAGGGTATGTATTAACTTGTGTTGAAAGAATATTATGCTTCTGGCTTAATCTTTACCATATAGTCTAGGTTCCATTTGCCCATTATTTAGCTGGGTTAAAAAAATACAGGAAAGGACTTTTATGTAATTTTTATTGATGGTTCTCCTTGCACTTTTTTCTGTGGACTTAAATTTCTAACCCTGCCCCAGACTCTACCTTTCAAAGCTATTGGTACAAAGAAATCACATAACATTATCTTACCTTTTTCAATAGACTTGGTAAGAGTTTTGATCTGATCCTCCAATTTTTTTATTATTCTATCTTTCATGTCTAGTTTTTCTTCAAGATCCTGTAATGATAAAATTCAGTGAGTTCAGAGCAACCACCATTAAAAAATATCTTCTATTGCTACATGTCATTGCCACAATGAAAGAACACTATGATGTGCTTTTACTTATACTTGATAGAAGAAACATAAAACCTTCATAGTTTTCTTCTCCCCCAATGATCTGAGAAAACATCCTGTCCACACCATGAAATCACATTATCTCCTCTATTCTAATTTCAGGTACAGTTTCTTAATTGTGATTTCATTTCCTCACCATGTTTTCAACAGTAAGTCGTGTTGTCTCTTGCTTTATCTTGCTTTGTACTTCATCCTGGGTTTCCTCTTGCATCAAACCATTGCTCATACCCCCATTTTCTTGGGTTTTGACTTTCAGTCCCTCTTTTTCTTTTATGTTTACTTCATTCTGGGCCTCATTATTTCTAAAAATAGATAGATAAGAAGCTTTCGATTTTATTCCTCCTTTGTTAAAGCATAGTCATATTATACTTGTTCATTACTTATTAACTGTACACAAGGCTGTAAGGCAAATCTTACATTGAATGTGGTACTTTAAAGAGTTTAAACAACTCTGTTACCACAGCTTATAGCAATGACATTTCTTACATTAAAAAAGATTAAACTATATATTTACCTTCTCTGTGCTCTGTCCCCTTCTAGCTCGTAATGCAGCCGATGAGACATCTCTTTCATTTTTTCAGTAATAATTAACAACAAAGCCCAAAACAAAAAAGAAAGAACAAGATCATATTTGCTTATTGTTCTGGGCTGGTATTCAGTAAATCTCTTCTGACACCCATAATTTTGTTCCACCTAATGCAATTGAATGCCATACCAGATAATGTACCAGAGAAACACCAGACTACTCCTCCCCACCACACAGAAGGCTCTATGGGAGGAGGAATTTTGATACTACTAACTTCTTGCAGTTGGCAGTTGCTTGCAAAATTTAAATCAGTTCCCTAGGAAGCCACTGCAGTAGCGAGACTCGGAATCCTCAGCAGAGTGTGAATTCCTAAGCTGAGAACAACCTTCAAACAAGGAAATTTAGCAAGAACTTTTCCCTGTCTCCCACTCTGAATTTTTCAGCACCCTCTGAAGTCCACCTCACAGAGCATGCCTTAAGGTCCAAAACATTTTTGCTTTTTATGAGTGCCTCCAAAGGGCATAATTATTCTTAGCAAAATCCTACTGAATTCACTTGCAGATCACAGAACTGAATGGCCTCAAAAAGGTAAAAAAAGAGAAAAAAGCAGGCATACTTGCATGTATTTTATTTAATAACAGATGCAAACTATACACACACTTTTTCGTTGTGTTACTTTCTTGCTTGTAAAATGTAAGAAAGTAATAAGGCAAAGAAGTTATTATACAATATTGCTCCAGCTTTTAGAAATTCAAATATAGGGAATCCATTGTATTAATCTTAAACAACCAAAAGAGTATGGACCATGCCGGCACTTTACCTTTCAACTTTATAGCCTGTTCTTGAAGACGGTTTTCAAGATCTAGTTTTTGATTTTCAAGCTCAGAAACTTGCTGTTTAAGATCTGGGATCACCTTTTAGAGAAAAGGGGAGATTTGCGCATTTCAGCACCTTCTTTTCAAGTGTCTGCAATAATTCCTATGATACCTGAACACGTTCAACTGCAAATAGTCAAAACCAGGAGAGTCTGTGTAGGAGCAGTGCTGCCTGCTTGCCTGACTTGGTTAGCTTTTCTGGAGGCATCTGCTGCTGGCCACTCTTAAAAATGAAACAGTGAGCTAATGAAATGTTTGGACTGGCCCCAGTACTACCATTCTTCTGTTCTAGTCTAAAGGAAATTACATCATGGCTTTAATTTCTCTGTGTCAATTAAAAATAACATTATTTATAACTTTTCCTTGTATTTTCAATTTCAGTAGCTTTGTTTTCAAAATATTTATTTAGTCATTTTTCACTCAGCAGAAACATAATATGGTATATATTATGGTATATGTTACCTTCTGGAATAATAGCACTTCCTTGTTTTATGTATGTCTCACTCAGTACGAATAACGAGATTTACCTGCAATTTGTTAGTAACTTGATATACTCAGCTGCCCTCTGGTGGGAGAGCCTCAGAACTGCACCATAAACCCCACACGCATCTGGTTTTTCACTATCAAATCATTGAACTTGTCAAGCTGAGAGACAGAAACAGCTTTAAAGAGGCTTCTGAGAAAAAGATGCTTATTTCTGTCCTCTGATTGCAGGAAAAGAATGGAGTAACTGAATTCTGAACCTGAATGCCTCACTGCAATGAAAATTGAAGGTGGGTGCTGTGGGTTGAGCCCGTCTGGCCAGCAGCAGAGCACCCAAAAATGCTCACTCCCCCCATACACCCACCCACATCCTGGAACTACAGGGAAGAGACTAGGAAGAGCAGAAGCAAGAAAATACCTGGGTCAAGATAAAGCCAAGATAAAGCCAAACACCTCCTTTCTTCTTCCTCTACCTCAGCTTTTATAGCTGAGCATGACGTTATATGGTAGGGGACATCCTTTCAGATAGCTCAGGTTGGCTGTCTGGGCTGTGTGCCCTCCCAGCTCCTTACCCATCCCCAGTTCAACTGGCTGAGATGGGGCAGACTAGGAGAAAGAGAAGGCCTTGACACTGTGCCAGCTATTTTCAGCAACAGCCAAAACACTGTCCTGTTATCAACACTGTTGTAGCCACGAAGGCAAAATGCAGCATCGTAGAGCTCCATCCCAGATAGACCCAGTACACTGTTATAACACTGACTTACAGAACGTTACAGTATCACAAAACTGCTTTTCATTAAGGCTGAATACTGGAAGTGTTCCATCAGAAAAATACCTAATCAACCTAAAATAGCTATTTTTTAATTATCAGATGAGAAGTTATACGAGGTAGGTATTGAAAAGGCATTGTGAGCTACCTTTCTGGTCGCTGCTAAACCTCTGATTAATCTTTAAGTTAAAATTCTGTGTTTATAAAAAAACCCTAAATTAATAATAATTAATAATTAATACTAGTTTCTTCATGACTTCCAGTATAAAGCTGCGTATTTGTATGAATCATTAAGCCCCTTCAAAGTCCCCTGCATTGTTGAGAAACTGCAAGAAGCACAACGAAAATATTGTATGAGCTCCACACTGGACATCCTGGCAGTATTTTCAGTCCAAAACTTCTCTTATAAAATCTGAGTATTCAGCCACATAAACATACAAGGGTTCAAATGCTTTCTAAAGATTCTCAGTGTCCCCTAGCTATCAACAACAGAAGCCAAAGCCTGTGTGTGCCCTACACACCAAGCCAGAGTTTGTAGAATGGTTGACATTCTGTGATTAGAATAAAATCTCAGTTCAGGTTTATAGAAAACTAAAGGGGAAAAGCCTCTGTGAGGCAGCCCCAACAAGCTGCACAGCCAAGACTAAATTTGGTTGCCTCCTAACACACTACCCAGCATGCAGGGAAAGAGTCTGTATGGGTGTGCAGTCTTAGATGGCCATACCTGTTCAAGCCTTGAGATCTCAAGGACACGATCATGAGATTTTGAGGTCTTTATGCCACAAACACATTTGGATTGTATTAGTAAGTAACAAAACCACACTTTGCTTCACTACACCTTGATCTTACCAGGTTTTCTGAAGTTAGCCTGCTAACTTCAAGTCGAATACCATCATTTATGTCATTTTCCTCTCGAAATAATTTTTGTAGATGATTAATATCTTGGCTGAGATGTTCAACTTTAAAGTTCAAACCTTCAATCTCCTTCTCATATATTTCTTTCTGAGACTGGAAATGACTTTCCATTACTCTGTTAAACAAAGAGGAAGAAAGAACATGGCAGGTGTAGTACAACCTTGATTCAATGGATCAGGTTTACCAAGTGAAAACAAAGTACCGTTGTTAACATGCAGACATTACCTGTGCATTAAGGGAGTTGAAGGTTACGCATCCTATCTCAGAGGAAACACATTTCCCCAAGTGACACATACACACATCTCACTGATGTAGTAAAAGTTTGTTAAACTGATTTTAAACTGCTCAGCCAGTCATATAATGTAGTGCTTGTTCATTTCTTAACCAGACGTTCAGCATTGCACTGTCAGATTAGTCACTCACTGATCTTTCCATTTATTTTCCGGATCACAGTGTGGAGTTATGAAAACATTGGGGAACTGAACTAACCTTGTAGCTTTTTTCAAGCCCTCATAAGCAAACCACAGCTCTCCATCTTCATTTAGGTGCTCCAAATCCTCTGTAGAGAGTCTAGAATACAAGGTGGCATCACTAGTGTGCAGGTGAACAAAATGCATTTCCTAAGCTTTTAGAACAGACCCCAGAACAAAATTACCTGCTTCTTACATCTTCAAAATCATAACTTTCAAGAAGCTGTTTTGTAACTTCTGACATCTTTTCTGGAAAAAAAAGAAAAGTTTCTTACAGGAATAATTTTCTCAGCACATCTCAAACTAAGTTTGATTATAAAAATCAAACCAACCTATTCCTCAATCTATGAGGTTTCTTCCTGTTACTCAGTGTATATATATGTGATTTACTACAAGAATATGATGAGGGACATTGTTCTACTTCTGGACATGTAAGGTGCACCAGATAAAAATCAGTATTGGTGATATACCTAATAAACACATCAAACTTTCAATGCAAAGTTACCTCTTTCTGTTCTCAATCTGGACAGCTGCTAGAGTTTTATAGATGATCTGTCATCTAGTGCTGGGTTACTACATTAAATGCTGCAGATATAGGTCTGTTCTATAACACTGCCAGCGCTGAACAAAGTGCACAACAGTAGTGCTGCTTCTTAAGTATCTTTTCCCAAAGAGAACCCAGTTCAGCAAGTTACTTAAGCATATTTGACATTTACTGGATCTAAGGTGAAAGACAGGATGAATGAAAACTAGATAATGTATTCTTTCTATGTTCTTGGGTGTTTACAAGCTACTTGCTAGATTTTAAGTGAGGTTTAAGTTACTAACATTGATTTTTGAACCCAAAAGAGAAAAGTTTGAAATCAGAGTTTCTTCAGAGGGTACCCAGATCACAGTATGCGGTGATCACTTTGTAAAACTCATCTGCTGGGGTTTTTTTATTTTTTCTGAGTAAAGGTATGAACAGAATGAACTCTCTATGGGATGGGAGAGAGAACTGGGGTTTAGTCAAAGCAAAGATGGAAGAAGAAATCCATTTAAACTGTAGTTGGTAAGTTCTCTGAATTACCTAGTATGTAGCTTACCTCTCAATTCTCGCTTCTGTGACTGAGCCTGCTTTTCAACATCCAATTTTTGGGTCTGAAGCAGTTCAATTTCCTTTTGCAACTCAGGTATTTTCTGAATCAAGACAAAAATTATGAACTGAGACAAGGATTGAATGACAAGGGCTGAGTATCAGTTATATCATAAAGACTATTATAATTAAGAACAAGTGCATGTGGTAGAAGGCTTAAAACGTGTTGTGTTTAAAGCACCTGGCTCTCAGGCATCAGAGAGAGCAGTAATGTGATGTAGTGAAAACGTGTTTGGGCCATGGAATTGATTAAAACAGATCAAAAACAGATCAAAAAAATGTGACTTTACACAAAAATACTATTTTCAGGTTCAGTTCGTAAACCATGTTTATGAAAAATCCCTTGAGAAGTGAATACTTTCTTGGGAAAAGGAAGATAAAAAGACTCACACATTTAAACATGCAAATACTCAGGCACAACCACTCTTCAAAACAAGCACTTATTGCTGCAAGCAGTGACTTACTCATATTGTGGACTATATGAAACCAATGCAACATAGTGGTGTACAAAATGCATTTTATTAACCACAACTTCTTCTAAAAATGCACTGGAGATAAAAAAAATTAGTGAAGATAATCTATAAATAAAACACCCCCATTCTCTATGCGCTTTATCTAGCAAAGATGCCACATAAAATGTGCCATGTTTCACCTGTGCTTGTTTTGTAAGTTGTCCTACTTCCATTTTCAAGCCATCCTGACTGACAATTTCTTGCTGAATTTGATTCTGTAGCTGACTTTTTTCTTCTTTCAGAATCTTAATTTCTGCCTTGAGCAACTCAATCTCTTTTTCATAGTCCTGCTTCTGATTCTGGAAATTTTTCTCAAGTATCCTAAATAAGACAATGAGGAGGTGATTTTATTTTCCTATATTCATAAGTGAAAGAGTGGGCTTTGTTTTTGTTTTAATTTGAAGAACATGTTTCATTGAACCATAATTACATGAAAATGCTACCCTGTATCCTCAGAATCAATCTACAAAATGGATGACAATGGGATCAGAATGTCTCTAGACTTCACTACATATAATTCAGATATTGGAACTGAACTCAATGCAAAACTAATTTATTTCCACTTAAAGGCTAATTCTCTACCTCTTTGAGAGTTAGCCTACCTGAGCAGCTTCACACTACATTTATGGCCACAGTCAGCACTGAAGAAGGACATCACAGAAAGCCCTGTTGTTCTTCTCAGTAAAACACTGCAAGAATCTTTCCATTTTCTACTAGTCCCTGCTGGAATGGAGTGGCTTCAAACATAATATAGCTAAGGGGCAAAGAAGGAAAACTAGCAAGGAAGTCCTCTTAGCATAGTCTGAAGTTATCTGCAGCTGAAATCAGACTGAGCTGAAACATCACATAGCTTCCAACCCTCAGGAAATGTGACTTGATTGCACTCTTCACACTTGAGAGAACAGCATTTATTTGGTACCTAAGGTTCTCCGTCCAATACTGGAAAAGAGTTACCAGGAAATGAACACTGGATCTGAGGAAAGCATGCTGCAAAGCAACAGCCATTTATTGTTAAATAATAGGATTTTTAGTACTGCAAATGAAATACCAAGGGGGTGAAAAAATGAAGGTTTTCCCCCATATTTTTAACCAAATGTCCTTTACAAACACTGCCTTTCCTTCAAGCTGAATCTTTTGACTCTGTCCTTTAACATTCACTTCACAGTAATTCTGACTGGTGTGGCCATCACCTGCGCTTTCAGCCCTGACCAAATTCTGAGGATATCTCCAAAGAAACCATTACGATTGGGGTTGCCTTTCAATTCTCAGGAAGACACATGAGAAGACAGGAAACTGCAAGAGCAAGAAGAGTCTCAAGTTTACAGTATAATTTCCTGTGTGTGACTGACCCTCAAACAAGCATGTGCTCTTCCTCAACTGTACATGAAGTACTTCAGTACCAGCATTCATGTCCAAGAACACTGACAGATTCATAATGATGCGAGCATAATACATTTACAGAAGGAGAAAGGAACGTAGGGAAAGAGAAGAAATGAAGTCTGCTTCAAAACAATAAGATGCAGATTCCATACATTCGCTGATTTTCTTCTTTTTGTACATCATTGAAGAGTTGCTTCGTGAGGTCATCCATTTTCTCTGTCAGAAAAGATTTCAATATTTCAAAGACCTTCATGCAGTTATGAGCATTTATCAAAACAGTATGAGCACAACGAGAAGTTTTATTTTAACAAATAATCCTTAGCATATTTTAAGGCTGAATTTATTCTCACAAATGCCAAAAATTAACAAAGCAAATTTTACAACTAATGCTATGGAATACAAAGGCTCTGTAATAACATCAATGTGTTATTCATCTAAACTATACTTGATCCCATGTGCTGCCTGTGTCCTTTGAGATTAGGTTCTTAAAAGCTGCATATTAAAGGAAGAAAGGACAAAGTGCCACTTTGAAGAAGTGCATGTGCATGAGATGGGAAACATAACAGGAGAGCTTTTGCTACTAAAGGAAAAAATTTAATTATTACATTAAAAGCACTTCCACTTCACGTTCTAAGCAAGAGAAGCTTAGATTTACTGTACATTCAGCATTTATATTGCTTTCATTAGAACAAAAGTTATTTACCCTTGCTGAAAACTTTACAACTCAACCCACTCTAACTCCTTTAAAACTCCTTTTAGTTACCGTACCTTTCATTTCCTCAGTTTTTTCTTGGAGTTTTATTTCTAAGGTCTTTTTCTGTTCTTGTAATTCTTTATTCTGATTCTCAAGTTTTAAGATTTTCTGCACACATAGAAAGTAAGCATAATATACAAATTACAAAGGAAGATGAAATAGGTCACAAAAGGTCTTACATTTTATCAAGCATATATGGACTCCCTTCCTTCCCTGCTGCCCCCCCCAAATGTAAAGTTACTTCGTAACTCTTGAGCAATGCATTTAATAAATCCAGTAACTGAAAAAAACAAATATTTCAACTAAAAGCATGTAGATGACAATTAAAATTTACCTGTTCACTGTCCTCTTTATCTTTTTTCCCTTTCTCTTCACATGTTCTCTTTTGAGCAGTTAACTTTTCAAGATCCAATTCAAGTTTCTGAATTGTATCCATGTCATTCATATGGGTTGAAGCCAGATTGGTCAATCGCTCCAGCAAACCATGATTTTCTTTACTCTACAAAGAGGTTAAAAGAAAACAGAAAAATGCATGCCTGAAACTGTTTAATAGAACTTTGAAGGCAGCACCTGACCTATTTCTGCTCACCATCGGGTGTCATGATTATTTCAACCAAGGATTGTTTCCATCAACTAGATTAAAGCTACCATCTTAAAGACGGTTTGGCTGGTATGGCTCTCAGAACTAAGCTGCAAAATAGACATACTATGGAATCCCCAAAAGTTACAAAATACATGGCATGAGAGCAGCATCCTTCATCCTAATACAAGTAATCCCACCCAGAGATTGGACTATTTAAAAAATGAGACTCTTTTCATTGGCACAACTCACCCAAAAATATAAGGAAACATTCTTGTTACCTGGACATAGAAAGAATACTATTGATTTACTATAAAGAACCATATCCCTTACATATTCTCCTGTCTAGTTAAGTAAAGTATGGATATTGTAATTCACGTAAACCTCTAGTCAACACGAGAGCAGTCAACATGAGAGCTCTGAATAAAACAGATATGATAAAAAGCCAGCACAAATCATAAGCTGACTGGTGGCCCTCACCTTCTCTTCCACCTTCTTCTGCAGCTGCTGAACTCTGTATGAAAGCTGGATATTCAAGACAAACCGCCGAATATTCTGGAATCTGCGCCTGGCAAGCCATGCACGGGCATACTTCTGAAGGATCACAGCCTTGTGTTCTTTGAGCATCTTTAAAATAAAACATTAGTATCTGTTTGTAATTATATATGGCTCAATCAACACCAATTATAACATTTTGTGACTCTACATACACTGGTAATGACAAAGCTTCTCATGGAAGTATCAAATCAGTGAAATACCCAGACTGCAGACACATTTGAACCACTGCAGTAACCACACTAAATGATCCACATCAGGTATAAACCAGACAGAGTTCTAGGTGGCTCAGAGATTAAGTATAAAATACTGTTTATCAGTATTATTATAGTCTTTAAACGATGTAAAAATTGAGCAGAAGCTATGAGAAGCAGGCATGCACAAGGTAAAGTATTAGGGATCACTGCCCTTGTCTCCATCTTTCTTATAGAGCAATAGCTCTTTCCAGTTACTGAAATAGATCTTTTGATAGGTTGTACCTTCTGATATTTTTTTCTTGCTAGAAATCCTCTTGTATAAGCTTGAATTGTCACAGCAGCCACATGGATGAGCTGGCAAAGTCTACGGACCAGGAAACCCCGACAGTATTTCTGAATAATTATAGCTGCCCATGCTTCCTTCAGAGCTCTGGCAGTTATAGCTTGCCTTGATTCAGAAGACAATAAAGTTAACTTAGGTCACATTAGATTTCTCATACTCATTCCCTTGGCCAGTCAAATCACACACACACACATAAAAAGAAGGTATTAAAAACAGGCATCCACTATCAATAACACAGCTTTTTCTTCAGTTACAATGAGAGAAGGAATTACCCACAATCTTTGAAATCTGTTCAACAAGCAGTTGTTCTGATGGTCTTTTTCTGGTGCTGTATCTCTGCTGCATAATTCGTTTTAATAACTTTTACACACTAACTTGTAAACCCTTGTAAATTGCTTTTTGTTTCTGCTACCTCATTTCTTTTCTGGCTCTGAAGCTCAGCAGTAAGCCCAAGCCGACAACTGGGTCATGCATCATTAGCTAAGTAGCGAGCTTACAGGTAGGCAGGCCTCTCAGGAACCCAGCAGACATCTGAAACCTGCTAGAGCACTTTCTTCTATCACCTGAATAACTTGAACATTTTCAAGCCCATAATTACAGTCAGGAGGAAATGGAAATACAATCTGAACTGCTCATTCATAAAGATTACACTTCCAAATTAGTGCTGGGCATTAGTTTGACCTTTCCTATCCCTTCAGGCACACCCTAAGAGCAAATTCATTATCACTCAAAAGTACCGTACAGTCCGCTGCCCCCGGAAATACTGCTGTATTATAAGAGCTGCTTGTTTTATGCACAGGAATTTCTTCCGCTGCAGCCAGCCTCGAACACTCTTTTGGATCATGACGCACGCGTGTCTCAGTTTGTCTGATCGCAGCTTTTCTAAGTAAGCAACCTGTCCTGCTCTGAAGAAAATCTTTGTTCTCCCAAACTGATACTGGTTATGATCCTGAAAAAGAAAACAATGGGTGTATTCAGTTTTTAGTCTATTACTGTAGACCAGACACTCTCTCCTTTTATAAATCGTCACTTCAGGCAAGCTCTTCTGAAATGACACAATCTTGTTAAATAAGAACATCCTCTTTGCCTTTTTTGTAGATGCAAGTATATGGGAGGAAAATCCACTTATGTGGAAAGAACCACAGGATCACATCTAAAATATTGCACTCTAGTGATCGCAAGTTAAAGGGAGGATCTGGACTTATGATTTGGGCCTTGAAAGGAACTTCTTCACACCCTCCTACAAGTCTGGTTCCTTGGGCTCAACACCACCTCTTGGTGTACATGTCTGGCCTTGAATGAGCAAGCTGTGTGAGCAAAAACTTAGCTGATTTTAAACTCAGGCTCCCAACCCTTGGCCTGTGCCAGAGCTGTGTTGCAAATACGCCTGTGCTTGGTCTTACCCATCCCTGATTCTGAACTCAGTCCTGACATGCTGACTTTAATCACTGGACGAGCCTCATCACTACAGGCTTGTCTAAAACTAGGAGCAATATATAAAATAGTACGTTTTTAGAACAGTTCTCCAATGTGGTGCATTCCACCACCAACAGCCCTATCATGTGTGTAAACTTCTAATACCTGAAAAAAATGTATCATTTACTGTTCACTGGTTTATAAATATAGGTAGAATATATTCCATGTTGCAAGAGAAGATATTAAGTACAGAGAGGTGAAATCTCATCATGACTGCATCACAACACAAGGTTATTAACTCACAAGCCTATGTGCAACACACTGTATCAGGAAAATAGTAATGTAAACAGCTTTCCTATTTGAGGAGTGAGATCCTACTCTTGGCAAAAAAGGCTCTTTATTAATAATAAACACTATAATACATGATGGGTCAGTGCATACAAACCAACCTGGATTAGCCGCTGCAAAACAATCTTGCAAATCTGCTTCTTATCATTTATGAAGAGTTCCTGCTGAGTCATAAGGATGCTATAACGGCTGAAAAACTCAATGTAAGTCCACCTGGAAAATGAACAGTTAGCAAATGCAACTCATTTCAGAGGCACTCAAGTATTTTTGACAGATGGAGGCCCACGGCTATCCCTACCTGGATGGGTAGCTCTGTGCACTAATTCGAATAGTTTCCAAAACACCACATGCCCGCAGTTGCTGAGCAACTCGTTTTGAATCAAACCTGAAAAAACCCAACAGAGTTATATTTTACATTTTTGCCTGGTTTGGCATGCTATGATCATTAGAAACATTCTACTAATTGGATTTCCATTTCTGCCCATAGGATGCAGGGGTCCCTACATTTTATATACAGTCATAGAATCACAGAATCATAGAATAGTTAGGGTTTTGTTTGTTACTTTGTTTTTTAAAATATGTGATAGGGACTACCTGGGTCTTCTTTTTCTTTCTCAAAACAAAGGAAGACTGCATCTATTTCTCTCTTGGAAAGCCCTGCTTCCTTTCTGTATTAATGTTGACAGTTCACACTAGCAAGTGGCAAAGAATTATGCCACTCTCAGCACACAACATATATAGAAATAAATTCCCTCAAGCCTATTGGGAAGAAACTCTCTCTTGGTACTCTTTAGCACACTGAATAAATCTGCTAAATGAATGAGCAAATGAATAAACCCAGATTTACTCATGGGTATCTGGGTTCAAGATTATCAGCACAAGGCATAGAAAGACCCTTTCCAATTCTGGACTAGAGCTGATATGCCCACAGAGCACTACACTACAGTGTGAATTCAGTACTAGCTAAGAGATCCCTGTGGCTGACAGACTGTTCATTGTTCTTTCAGATGGTACACTCTTCTAGTCTGATTCAGACATGGTTTTTATCTTACCCAAGCTATTTCCCCCCCTCATTGCTATTAAACAGAATAATGAGGTCTCACTGCAGTGATGGTGAAACAGTGCCATTCGTAACATGCTTTGAATGGACAGATTTTGTCTGGCTTCAGGAAAATGGGCTAACACACTTTAATTTAGAATCAAGGTTTGCCTTTTCCCTCCTACTCAGATACAGTAAGAGCTTTAATTTCACTTGCCATTACACTACCTTCCAGCTGAAAGCTGTGTAATTGAAACTAGAGCGCTTCTGCATGTGCTCACTAAACAGGCCAATAGCTGCATCAAGGTTAACTCCTACTTACAAGTTAGTGCTTATCAAGAAGGTCATAGACATTTTGCAAATTATCTTACACATATGATTATTTTATAAGATTAAAATTATACAAAATTGGTGGAAAAACCAATGCTATGTTCAACACTGCTCACACCTTTTGACTTCTAAAGCGCTTCTAAATATTTCTGTGGAAAAAAGGAAAGTTCACAAAGAAAGTGGCAGTGGGTTTTATTCCCCAAATACAAACCAGTGCTAATCCATACTGCACAAGAACAAACACACCTATACAAAATATCCATCAACTTAAAGGTGGACAACCTCTCCCCTAAAAAAGTTATGACAAATACACAAACACTAATATCCAACTTAAAAATTCTTCATTATCCTAAAATTCTTCAAGGTATCAATAACCATTACTGAATAATTCCAGTTTTTGTAAGATGACCATTTTTTTTTTCCACTTCAGCAACCTTGAAAGTTAAATTGTTTTCTGTATGGAAAGTTGCTCAACAATAAGAATTTAACTTGCTGACATGTAGCTACTGTGAAATAGAGAAATACTCTATTAGCTTTGAAGGCAATATAACAGCTCAACACCACAAACATACTTACTCAAAAGGCAACTTCTCATCATTTGGCTTTATGCACCGTACATAATGGGGGGTGGTTGCATTGAGAGTCACCATAAGTAAAGACAAAGAATTCCGGAACTAGAAAATATCAGACAGAACAGTTTTGCTAATGAAACATTTACAGCTAAGCAAAAAGTAGATTCTTGGGGTTTTAATTTGGTAGATTTTGGCTGGACACTGGGAGATTTTCTTAGGGTTTAGATCTTAAATGTAGGAAACATAACAGACCTGCTGTACCTAACAGTCTCCTATCTATAAATTGAATTCACTTACTTATACCCAAACCTGGAGCACGGTACTGTGGTTGGCTCTAGCCCCTACTGAAAACTAGATAGCCCCTACAAACAGTAGTGGAATACAGTACCTGTATTCCACTCAGATTGCCCAGAACACTTCCCTGAAAGCACGAGCATCATAGAACAGCACGTTTATGTAGTACCTTACTGCCAACCGTCATCCGGAGCTGTTTGTTAGGTGACTTGAGAACAGGTCTTGCAGGTTTGATGTTAATAGTTGAACTGAAAGGTGAAATGGACACTGGACTGTCTTGAAAAAAATTTGCACACAGATGAAACTGAAAGTGTGGTGAAAGAATCACAGTTAGATGCTGTGGAACTGTAATAACGTTTAAGCAAAAATGACATTTTCTATAACATAAAACGCGAAACCTTAATGCTTGAGCCAGGTATTACAGGACTTGGAATCAGATTTCTAAGCCACAAACAACAACTGAAAAACAGTTCAACAACTCTGAGTCTATTGTGAAGCATGCACACATTTCACAGACAAAACTCAGTAACTGTTAAGTTGGCCAGCAAAAGCTGTTTCAGTCTGAGCAAACATGGACATTAATACAGAACAGATTTAAAATAACACCACTTAAGGTTATATTTTCACAGTATTTAACTCAAATTGAGAATACGTTTTTTGATCAGATTAAGTTTGCTTCTTAATAGTAATCCTGAAGTCTCAAGTCTGTAGACTCAAAAGGAACTTCCAGCAGATGGGAAGCGGCAAGCACATATAAGACATCTGATGTTTTTCCTGCCCTGGCATTCTTTTAATGTCTCTTGAAGAACAAACAAAGGCAGCTGTTAATGATACACTACCCATCAAAGCTACATGTAATGACTATGGGAAAAAACTAAGTGAATCGGTCGGTTACAAGGCTTCCAAAATGCTCTTCAAAGGAGATATTAAAAAACCCAAACAAACAAACCAACCAAAACCAATCAAACCCCCAAATCACCAAACAAAAAACCGATACCATACCTAGCAAAGTAAATGCACATACATGAAAAAGGCAAATACTGTGTTGTTTCATCTTGTATGTTATTCTGATGGTAAAAATACACACTTGTAGAGTATTAATAAAAATTAAGTCTAAACAAATGGATTCAACTTCTTAAAAAATCTTTTAATCAGAACAAATATTTTAAAATTAGATGTGAATGAATTCCAGTAAAATCAGGTATTTAGAAAAATCAGTCATTACTGACTGTTCACAAACCTTGCTGTCTTTCAAGATTTCAATCAATACTTCATGTACTGTATCTCTGTTTTTTTCCAGAAATCCTTCACATTTATATTCTACCTGTGCAAACAGGTGAAATTATTAACTTCTCAGTTACACATATACAAATAAACAGTTAGCAAAACAGTAATTTTAGTCAGTTGTGGCAGCCAACAGATCTGTATTATTCTTAAAATGATGGCTGAAGCACTGCTTTATGCAGATTCACTATGGCAAGAATACATACATGCATAGTGCAAATTTAGAAGCAGGACAAACTGTCAGAATCCACTATCAACTGCAATTTCCCTCTGCCTTCATTAGGAGTTTCTTTCCTCTTCATTATTCTGTGATTTCAAATCTAAATACTAAACAAGGAATACTACATTTGAAATGTACATCACTGAGACTAAAATATGCATGGACTACAATCTCAACTATTTTATTTATACACTATACTCTTTTTCTGCCTCTATCTTGATTATTTATTTTCATATTCTCAAATTCATTACGTTAAACACTTCCTATGTGTAAATGGCATGATACAGACAGTATTACCAATAAATAAGTAATACTATGTATTGAAGATTGATTTTATAGCAATTCCAAGTGTGGTTGGTATTTCCTCTATTTCCTAAGTTTGTTTCTTTTCTGAACGAGCTAGTTCTAGAAAGAGGGTGAAATAAGACTGGATTGGTTACACTTTACCTTATCAGCAAAGTGTTGAATGATGAAAGATGTGTTTGACATCCTCGGCTTTTCAAAGAGTTCGTTTTTATTGACAAAATTATTATACAGCTTTTGAAGCCAGTTTTCATCTGTTCCATGGGGTAACTGTAAAAATTACAAGGGCAACCTCTTTAACCAAACTGTGATGGACTGTTAGAAACAGCAAAACAGCTTATTATCAATAAAGGGTGTTACCTGCAATCAGGAACAATCTGATCCTTAAGAATGCTAATGGGCAGAACAACAGATAAGATAATGAGTTAGGGAATGTTCCCTAATTTCTCCCATATTTCTACATGATTTGGGTTCTGACTTGGCAATATCACTAAAACATCTTTCAGAGACCAGAAAGTATCAAAGGATGGTACATCCATTATGCCTCTGCTCAACCTGTTCTAGTACTGCACTACTCTTACAGTTCAGAAATCTGGGTTAGCTTCGAGGTAAGAATCTAGCTTTAGGTTCTTAATTTTGTAAGAGAAAAATAGGCTACAATTAAAATTACCAAATAGAGGGCAAACATTAATGTTTCTTTCATAAGGAAAATGCTCTACTTCCCATTTAAAAGGACAAAATATGGATTACAAGCCCAACCTGTAAAAATCTATACAGTTTTTTAAATTACCAAGCACTCTTCATCCAGAAGTTCCAAAATTCCCATTTTGGCTTCAATAAGGTCAATGACACGCTGGTTGTCATAGAAGTCAATTAAAGTCCATGGGATGTCTTCTTTCATGTATTCTTCTTGTTCAAGTTTAAAGACATGCTAGATATGTGAAAATTATGAAAATGTAAGGTTACAATTAAGGAAGAAAATAAATACAACGGGTGCATGTGTGCGACTGTATACGTAAGACAGAAACCAAATATTCATACATTTTATAGTATAGTAGATGTCTGTCTTGTAAGAAAATACACTCAGAAATTTTCATAAATATATGTGTGTACGTCACTATTTTTATCTATTTCTGGATGGCCATTATCCAGAAATACCCATTACTTAAATACAAATAGCATTTGCAAATATCCATTATTAATAATCTCAAAACTGAAGCAAAATAAGATAAAGAACTGTAACAAATAAAGTAACATACCAGGTTAAATTGCTGCTGCAGTTTCTCATTAGCATAATTGATGCAAAATTGTTCAAAGCTATTCACATCAAATGTTTCAAAGCTGAAAAAGATGTCAAATAAGGAAAAAATAAGACTTTGACATTTAAATACAGATGGTAGGAATCTTGCAAGACTTCAGAGGTATCCCAGTATTTCCAAGAAAATTAGATAGCCATAAGACTAATGAGGTTGCTAAGACATTTCAAAACTTCCCTGGTAGTTAATGTTACCAGACATCGCTGAGCTAAAACACTTCAGAGTTGAATCTAGACACATCATGTCAAAAGTGAAATTTAAACCTCATTCACCAAAAATACTGCATATTTATATTTGCTGAACATTTCCGTTACTCTGGATGCTAAAAGAGCTTACATGACTATGACCTTTTAGTAAAAGAACCTCCTCCAAATTCATTAGCAGTACAAACTGAAAAGCATCTCTTATCAACTCCGAAGAAAAGGCACAACCTAGGTTTGTTTCCAGAGACATTCTTACCCATAAATGTCCAAAACACCAATAAAAGTATGTTGTTTGCCAGGGAACTGCAAAGCTTGGTTAATTCTTTCCACAATAAAGTCAAATAGGTGGGAATAGATCTTCTTTGCCAGAGCATCTCTTGCATTAACAGCCTGAGGTCTCGTCATTGGCTTTACTACAGTCTCTGAGGTAGTGATTATCTTTCGGTGGCACAACCATTGTGCCATTTTATCACAGTTTAAATCCAGCAGTTCACAGAATATATTGAGATGTTTATCCTTCAGCTTTAAAGAAGATAAATAAATAGTATTAGATTACATTTAATACTATAGCTGTTGTCTAGACAGTGAAGTCCTAGCACCACTGATGTCAAACTATGATTTTTGGGTTTAGATAGACAAGGGGCTGTGTTCACTTCTTTGCCTGGTAAAATATCAGGAAGAGCTAAAGCAAATAATACTTCATATTGCTCCTGATACAGGACAGAAAAAAGTAAGACTGGATGAGCTTCTCTGGATTAAGACACTCAAAGAAAAGGTTACTTTAGTCTATGTTTAGGTGTCCTTGATTTTTAGGCTTGCATTGTCTGCTGGGACACACTGTGAGCAGCTTTGCAAATGCTCTGTTTCCTGTATCCTGCAGGTAGTCCCAAATGGCTTTTCCGGCCATGGACCAATTCGACACAGTGTTCTCTTAGCCACATTTTGCCTTTTGTTCACACCCTCTGAACTCGGGCATGAAACAGGATTCACATAAACACTTGCTGGGATTCTATTTAGACGAGGATGGAAAAATCTCTCAAGTTTAGTATTCCAGATTTAATGCTGCTCTGATCCCCATATACAAGAAAAACTATTGCTAAAAGACATTTGGTATAGAATGCAACAGAAAACATTAGTATCTGAATGAGCTAATTCCTTACACTGATGGATGATCTTTCATCTCCAACAGCTGTTATTTCCACGTTGCCCAAGTGTAGGATCGCTGCCAGCATTTTAAAAACATCCATTTGAAAATCCCCCTTCA
This sequence comes from Coracopsis vasa, assembly GCA_026283785.1. Lineage (NCBI taxonomy): Eukaryota > Metazoa > Chordata > Aves > Psittaciformes > Psittacidae > Coracopsis > Coracopsis vasa. Next base: position 46,265 of record JANHGB010042136.1, read on the forward strand.
GACCTAAAAAACCCAATTCTTGATTATTTTAAATACTCAGAAATAGCACAATTAATTAAAATAGCACAATGCTGGATTACTTGCTTTGTTGTGCAGCCAAGAATTGTACAGCATCTCTGCAGCCTACTATGCAAAGCTTTGGTTCTGCCTACTTTCTGCCTGTCTGATCCAAGGAGAGATCAGGCATAAATTCCTGCACCTCCCTAAAGGCCAGCTCAAGTCCGACTTGGCTTTCACATAAGCCATACAGGGGCAAAGAAGCTTCCAACTCCACTTCTGTCACAGCATCTTAGCTGAGGGGCCAAGAAAGCTCCAGCCTTTAGTGATTTTGACCATTAACAATAAATAGCCGTTTGCTCTTGCCTAGTACTTTACCAGTCCAACAGCGCAATGTACAAGCTATGAAAGAAATGATTTTGGTAATTACTACTACCGTTTTGGACAATCCACCTTTGCCCACTTCAGGAAAACAAACAAACCAACCAACCCAACAAAAACAGACCATCGTTTAAATCTACTGAGAATGTATCCCCAAAAACTTACCCAGTAAGGCAAATGTCTTCTGAGTCTCCACCATATTTGCTCTGTCATCAACTCCTTCTATTACTGTGCTGCCACCCATTCTTGTGTAGTTAAATTCTTCTGCACTTCCTATAGATAAGAATCAAAACTTGTAATGCTGGAAAATTCACTGGGGACAGCCACTTGGTAAAGACTCCAGTAACATCAGAAAAGTAAAGATGCTGTCAGATGACAGCTCTTCAGGGATGAGCTGAGTCCTCTTTTTCTGAGAGAAATCCAGGCACCTAACTCAGTTAAGATGACACAAACAAGTATTCATAATTCCTGGCAATCTTAATACTTGATCTGATAAACAAACAGGAATGAAGATTGAGTAAACATGTACCCAAGGTTTGCTTCTCACAGGTGGCATTAAAGCTTCTCTGTAGGTAAATGAATCATGCCCCTAAACAGTCATTATGGCATCTGTCACTAGAGAAAGTATTAGAATAAGATTTTCAAAGACACTTAAGTACCTAATCACGCACTGTTCAAGTTACTAGGGATTTGCTACCAAGTTCAATACAAGCAGGATTTATGGCTAAGTAACTTAAAAATTCAAGTCCCATTGTAAATCGGTGAGATTTATGCTATAAAGCACTTAACGTTCTAGCATATCTAGCATGAAAATCCAATCTCAAAAATACTGCACTTCAAAAATGAAGAGTAGGTTATTTTCTTGAGACCTACCCAATTTGAGATGCTTGTATTCAGGTTGCATAGCAGATGCACACAACTGATAAAATATGTGGTAGTTTCTCTCATTCTCTGACTGTAAATTAAAGCAAAGAACACCATTAGAGAAAGACAGAAAAGAGTAAAAAAAACAAACCACAAACAGAAAAACATTCTGTGTTCAACACTATTGTAAAGTGATAAAGATACTTGAAAGATAAATTCTGCTGCAAGATAGTTTGGCAAAGAAATTGCCCAATATTAAAATGGCACATCTTAGACTTCAACAAGAGCTTTGAAAGAGATAAATTCAAGTATACTTTCTTTTCATTACCAATATGCCGAGTTCTTTCCCCAAGGCTCTTACACTACTAAATTTCTTCTGCTTGAACAACCATCTACTAATGAGAACTGACAGATACTGCAATAAACAACTGTGCAGAGTGCCAGCTGAAACACTGCCCTGTAGTCACTCAGAAAACTCTCTATTTCCAAACCATCCTTCAGGCAGCAGATGTATAGAAGTATTTTTCATAGTACCTAAAAAGTTACAATAAGAGAAGAAAACCTCGTAAAAAGAGTTTTATTAAGTAAGTGCTTTCTGTAGTAGATTATCACAATTATGCTCTGTAATGAGTCATATGCAACAAACCCTGGCCTTATAAATTTTCATCCATTTTTTTACCGAGACTCTCTCTGCCCTATATGTGCTGTTGATTTCCAGATACAGTTGGCACGTGTTACTGTTATGACTGAAAGACACAGATTTCTCAAGTACTTCTTACACTTACCTCAGGGAACGGTCCCCAAGATACATCCTCCGCTTTTACCCACCTGAAAGACAACTCTGGATTTCTCAAGCAGGTACGTTCTCATGTTAGCACCAATGATCTGATAACTCTGATCAAAACTGATTTCAGTGTATTTTCCGAATCGACTGCTGTTATCATTCCGTGTGGTTTTCGCATTGCCAACAGCCTACAAAAATTATAAACTGTTAAAATTTGGTTTACTTGCTTTTTTCATGAGAATAACTTTGTCAAAACATGACTCAACTACAAGTTCCTAAAATAAGAGGTGCTCAAGGATCAATCCCAGCATTGAGCTGTGAGACTTAAATTTTGAGGCTTGAATGTGAAGATAAGCCTCAAACCAAAAATAGCATAACACTACATAAACTGAGCATTAGAGAAAGTTTTCCCACGATAAGGAAACTTAAACCAGTTTCTATTCCAATTAATAAAACCAAACAACTTGTTCAATATTGTTTTCTCATCATCTAACTAACAGGATGTGGTCAGATAAAACTCCAGAGGCAAACTAGAGCCTCTGAAGGGCCACCGGTAAATTAGGTAGGACCTGGGTGTTCCTGAAGCTATTACCTCTTTCCATCAGTAACATTCAGAGGCTAAACTTCTAATTTAGGTATCTAACTCAGGCAGCTAAAACATCCCTAAAGATTTCAAATGAAGATTCCCAGCAACTCCCAGATTTCTTTCCTTGACAAGTACAGACTTGACAGATACTCTGAAGCTTACCTCAGTTATTGGATTGGATGCCAATACTTTATCCTCCACGTGTGCATTGCTGCTTGACTTACTCACAGTGGCAAAATATCTCATAGTGTATCTTGCAGACACAGTCTTTCCAGCGCCCGATTCTCCACTGACTATAATGGACTGATTTTTGTTATTTCTAAAACCAAATAATCAGACATGATTAATAAAATAACTTAGACATGTCTAAAATGCATGTATAAATGTAAGAATTATATATATGAAACAGGTGTATGAAAACACAGCCATGATCTACTCTCCTACCAGTTTCATCTTTTAACTGTTCATCTTTTAGTCCTCTTTGGTTGTAACCTCTAGGCTGATGTCATTGCTATTCACTCAGCTAAAAGAGCGTTTTGCCCCTCATCAAGAATGAAGACAGTTATGAGTTCTAGAAATACCTCACCTTTTAAGGATTATTCCTCTTCTAGTTAAGCTGTTCATTCAAAGGTACCCTTAATAGCCAGTGGTGCATACACAGTTAAATGACAATTAATACTGACTGCACTAGACTTAAAATGTTATTTATGGACATTAAACAACATACTGAACCTTGCCATTTGCTTGTACGCTTCTTCTGCCACAGCAAATATATGCGGATCCATGTCCCCCATGTTTTGCCCACTATATGCATGGATAATAGCATCTCCGTATATTGGCAACTGTTTATAGGGGTTTATTGCAACCAGAATTATTCCTACAAGCAAGTGCACAAAACAAAAATAAAGCAGAGGTTAGTTCAATTAAATGACAGCTTTTGGCAACAACAGTTAAACTGATACAAAGTAGTAATATTTTCTAAATTAGGTAGGAGATACTGATCAACAAACAAGTCTATACCCACACAAAAATGAGTTAAAATACGCTTATCATTTCTCATGATCCCAAGATTTCTTTTTTTAAGCCTTCCGTTTTGCTTTGCTTACCGCTATAGGTGTAGATAAGCCTAGACTCCACAAAACGAACTTTAAGATTGTGTAGGACAGCTGGTTCATGGAGATAACTAAGTGCAGTGAGATCGTTTTCACCAACAAGTATGTCAGGGTTTCGGAGGGGTGGCAAAGCAGCTGGATCAACAGGGTAATTCAGTTCCTGTCAACAAAAATGACTTGCAATATCATAAAATGCATTAGTTTTGCCTAAACATAAATTGATCTTCTACGTTTACACAAAGTTACAGGGTTGATGGAGCCCTGTCTGATCCTGTATTTCATCAATTCCATACATCCCACTGAACTTAGGGGACTTGCAGATCATGACAGTAAGACGGAGCTCTTCACTATTTACCAAAGTGAAAGTCACATTCTCTTTATTCACAGTATTTTGTATTGAAATCTATAACATGGAAAACGCTATAGCTCTCTAAACACACGTGTATTTCAAGTACTGACGAAAACAGCAGACCAGCTGCAACTGAATGAACCGGTCAGAACTTAAGTCAGCTCTGAAACTACCCTTACTTGCAACCCTTTGTTTTTCTTTACACATTGTTTAAAACTTCTGTTTCTTTCAACAAATCCATTTAGTCACACATTTCATACTTGTATTTATAGAACAGCAATGCAGAAATACTGTTTTAGAAACATTAAACTGGAAAGAACACAGACATTAAAATAAACAAATCTTACTTAAAGCAACAACTTTAGAGAGAAAAACCCACAACAGCTGGCTCTGTGAGACACAACTGTGCCTGCCCTGCTCTTCTGATTTACTTCAACTTCAGATGAGTTTCAGTGCTTGTTTCAAAAGTGAAGTGATCTTAGAGCTACGTGCTCTGTACTAACATTATGCAGAGAGTAAAATTGCACTTTTCATCATTTTAGATAACAGCTGTTTTCTGTACAAATTTCAATGTGATAAAATTCTGGTCACCACAGGGTTAGCATGAAAGAAAATATGGACGAGTCATTTATATCCCGTGAGTCCTGTGTTTCTACATAAACACATCCCAGCAAACCCCACAATAATTAAGGTTTTCTCCTTACAGTTCCATCTTCTAACTGCACATGGAGAAAACGGTCTCCAGCTTTGTAGTTTTTTGTGATTTCTGCAGACTGCCAAACTTCTTCGTTGTCAGGGATCCAAACCCTATTGTACTACAACAAAAAAACAAGGTAATGATTAGCTTAGCTATTAGCATAATACCAGACTGGCATGAAAAAAACAGCTTTCAAATGTCAATGCAACCTAAAGCTGAACTGGATGCCAGGACTCTATGGATTATTATTAGCTCTGTTCAGCAGGCTGTATTTCTGTGTTTTAGCAATTCTTCATGAAAGGAAAACAAAGAAGAGAGCAGACTCAAGCTCAGACATGTTTGTTTTGCTCCTGTTTAGTACAAGGTCTGCAGAACAGCAGTGTGCAGGAGGCTGCAGAACAGTGGTGTGCAGGAGGGTGAACAAGGGCCAGGCTGTTGCCTAGTTCTTCAAACCCTCTAACGCTGAACAAAGAGAATAAAACCCACTTGAGACAGAGCCCTGATTTCTAGGAGATTTTAAATGAGCAAGTACCTGAGAAGATGTCTCATTTACCAGAATGGAGACTTCCCTCAATTCAAGTACAGGACACTGAACTTGGACAGCATTTTGCCATAGGTACAGATGTATACACAAGGCTCTGCACAAGTACCTTTCTTTCAAGGGGAGGGAAGTGCAAGCTCCAAACAACATCATGCCCTCTTACAGGGTGAACGTCAAAGACCATCAGCAGGTTTCTCTCTTTACAAGCAATCAGCTGGCTCAGCTGAGCTCAGCCCCAGTGTGGTACTTCAGCTCTCCCTCAGGGAGAAATGACCCTTCCTAAGAGTGCTTATTTCCAATGGAAGCAGGTGAATTGTAATTCTCTTTTACACATGTAAAGAACTGAGACAACAGAATTACCCTCAGCCTTCTGAAGCATGTTTGAATGCAAATTATGCTGTTGGAGACATCTAGTTCTCTTATGCTGAAGTTACAATGTTGAAGCATTAGCAACATCTTCAGATGTGCTGACCTAGAGGCTATAGGAAACAGCATTCCTTAGAAGGACATAACACAGCTGGCAACCTCTGTAAGTCAGGAATTCCTTCCTTCCTGAATGTGGAGTGTGTCCTCCCTATCCTGCCAGGGTTTAACACAGCAGCAGCATCCCCAAAAGCCTCCCTAATGCATCAACTACGCATTGATGACACTGTTTTTAGTAACACTGAAATCACTTCTGCTCAGGGATTTGCAGTTTGTGACCACTTCTGACACCTCACCCTCTTGCTTAAACCATTTTTTATACCATATAGCGTGTATCTCAGATGGCAATGAAGACAACACTGAAGGCTATATTTGGATGTAAGGAGAGGACAGAAGGAAGGACAGCCTTAAAACCACAAGTACACGCTAGTACTGAGTTTCTTATGAACCATCACTCCTCTAATTTGTGAGAAAGTAACACCAGAGAGCAGAGGACCGTTTAGTCCCCACTTGCACATACAACCGTGCCATATAACCTTTCAGCATCTTTCCGTTTTGATAGCCAAACAAATGAAGGGTGTTAAATGATTAATACCCTTCGTTTAATTTCCCTCCATAGGGAATACAGGTATCTATATTCCTGGTCAGTTGAAACCAACTGTGCTTCAATAAACCCATGCGAACTGCTGCAGCTGCTTGCTTGAGAAATTAAACTGAATTCTTTATTTGCTATTGCTCTGTGTGGGTCAAGAATATCCCACGCAGCGTGTTCCCATGTAAGAAAGTGAACTGAGCTAGGTCAGGGACAAGAGAGGGAGGAAAAAGCATGTGATCGAAGGGCTGGCTCTTCAGCCCCAGGAGCCTCCACTGGCAAATGCAGCCGGCCTACCAACATTCCCTTCTCCAGACCTGCCCCGCAGGTAAACACAGCAGAGTTTGCTCATTTTCGGATCAAGTTACATCCACTCTGCTTCCACCTGCCAAACACTACTCCTGATGAAGAAACCCAGCCATTCCTGCTTTCATCAACACACCAATCGAATAAATACCCCTGCAGCACAAGGATAACAGCTGTTAATCACAGCAGGTGCTTTAGCAATAGAAGAAATACAGTCCTGTAAGTGAGTAACTGATACTATCTAAAGCTAAGCAAACAAATGATACGCCACAACACTGGTGACTACAGGAAAAGTGGGAAAGTTGTGCAAAAGATACAGCAGCCACGTTAAAGAGGAGGAAACTTCGGTTTAGGGCCAAGTTCTGCCAAACACCCAACATCTGCATAACGAGAAGAGCCAGCACCCCACGACTGAGTGGCCAGGGAAGTGCTGTTAAACTTTGAAAGTGCCTGACTGCTGGCTAGCACATCAGAGCCCTACGCAAAAGGCCAAAAGTCTCAAGAAACAGGTATTTATCCAAAAACCAGCCGTATTTTCCCGTGCTGCCCGGGGACCTCACGGCCGCCCCGATGCCCTGTACCCGAGCTGCCCGGCGCGCAGGTTCCCAGGTGCAGCGCAGCGCACCCCGCGCAGCACAAGCGGCTCAGGCTGTAACGCACCGCGGGGTGCAGCCCGGAACGCACAAGCGCGGTGCGGCCAGGGCGGCCCCGATCCTTCCCTTCC
>JANHGB010042137.1:0-18091 GCA_026283785.1 Coracopsis vasa
GACATTAATAAATGCATATGCAAATAATTTACCAAAATAACTTCAATTTGGCTGAAAACAAGAAATAAATTATGTCTATTGAAATGATCATTTTTTTTACATAAAGATTTTAGCAGTACTCAGGATACACGGATGAGAACCACATAGGCAACAAAACCTAGTGTATATACGCTGATAATTGAAAAAAGTCAAAATGTTTTTACTCTCACAATGTCATTATTCTGTCAGTCAAATTATTGCTTAAACACTTTTTCTATTGAATCTGAAGAAACAAATTCAGTGAAAGTTACAAAAATTGAAGTCCTATGAGTGATTGCTAAGTCACATGGGGATAGAGTATTGTTGCTGTTGTGGTGGTGACTGTTGTACTAAATGAGGGCTCCTTTTCTTTTAGGTGTTGCACAAACACCAGGGTTGGTAGTGAATAAAAAATAGGTTTTAAGATCTCCACTGTGAAACAAAGATAGAGGAATCTACGCGTGAGCGGTGAAAAGCAATGGCAATTCCTTTGCTTTTGAGGCGAGGGAAGAATAGTGGACAGAGTTAGGGAAAAAGTCTTAGTAGTGATTTAAAAGAAATCCAACAGCTAATGAAAACTCATGTTCCATTTTTACACATGCTGCATGACACCAGTCACTGTGTGCTTTAGTTATCCATTCTCTGAATGATAAATACTGGGGAAATCAACATAGGTTATCTTACATAGATTATCTTAGATCAGTAGAAACAATACACTTAGTCTACAGGGTTCACTCTCCCCTAAAATTCTGCTGTTCCTAATTCCCTGAGAAACAGAAAGACCTCCTGTAAAAATGATCATTGCATGTTTTTCCATATTTAAGAGGCAGAAAGAAATTCCTTGGGCTGTATGATCAAGTTTGGCTTGCTTGCCCTTTGTACAAGCCTGAGTATTGAAAAAATAAAAATAAAATAAAAATAAAAGAAGCCGATGCTTCTGCACAATACAAGAAAACAGACACTGCCTATGGATGGCAATTACCCCAAGGACTTTTTATGGAGTTCAATGGCCCTGCTCTTTCAGAACAGACAGTGTCAGCTGCAGGTTGTTTCACCAGGGCTTTTCTTTTCTCTTTTTTTTTTTTTTTTTTAATTTTTCCTCTCTAAAAAACATTCGTTTTATCCTTAATGTCTCAGCCAATTTTGCCAAAAAGGCTTTTTAGCTTTTTTATTTCTCACAATGGGACATAGAATATTGTTGAAACGTATTGTAGCTGGCACAGTCTGCAGGCACTGTGATGTTGGGTAGAATACTTTGGCTCTTTCTCACTGCTTAATCTTGGCTTGCTGTCATACTGACTTATTAAAAACAAAACAAGATGGAAAAATCCCAACCCACCCAAATATTCCAGCTTGATTTTTATCGTGAAAGGGCATCTGTGCCAGGAAGACACCTGGCCGGTTTCAAAGAGCTGTTTTACACCATAGCCAGATTTATTTATTTGTCTTTCTTTTCAAGGGGCATGGCAGAATCTTGAGCTCTAGACATCATATACATCGCATACATAGCCGCAAACAAAGGAAATACATAGAAAGGCTTTTACTAATTGCTCCATCCCAAGATTGCAAGGTGCTGACAAGAGGACAGAGTTGTATTAGGTAGCTGAGGATTTGGAATCTTCCTGAGTCGTTATGACTTTACCTTTTCATCAACACACTCCAGGATCTTTACTTTCTTCATATTCCCAATGTGGTTTCGGACTTCTGCCTAATGTTTATCAAATCTCTGTTAGTTTATGACCGTGAGCATTTGGAGGTTAACTCCTGAATTTGCCTGTTCCAAACCCTACAATTATGGCAACAATGCAAGAAATCAGGAGCCAACTGGAAATTCAGTTGCAAAAGTGAAATTTTGAACTACAAGCATATCATAAGCCAAAGGAGGTGTTTCTGGCAAAAAAGCTTGGAAGCTGCTATCCTAATCTTTTAAGAAACGAAGCTGTGGCTGTTGGTTGCTGCTGTAATTGGCTAAATAATGATAACTGGCTGAATTCTGGAGTGTATGTGGCACACATGAAGTCCTTGTGTGATCTTGCAACAGGATGTTTTAGCTGCAACTCTCTAGAGTAAAAAGGATTCAAAAATTGTACTGAGAGATGTTTATGGCAGAATGAGACAGAAATAACTGCCTCTCAGTGTTATGTTCCTGCAAGAATGCCACTGAGGCTGGCTGTAGACTCCTTACTTGGTATTCCTAGTGAACTATGGATGTACACCGTATTTAGAGCAGCCCTGGTGGCATATCTGCTTCCTCAGACAGTCTCTAGCTTTCCGCTCATCAATTTTGATAGCTTTGGTTGAAAAGGAAAGCCTGAGAGTCTCTCCTACCATGAATCTGATATTGACTATTGCAGACGCATTTGGAGTTTGTAGACTGTTTTCAAACAGATTGAGAGCATGTTTTTGAATATCTGGCTGGGCTATGGGATTATTCTGGAATACAGAAAGCTCCTCAAGTGCTCTGTCACATACTGTGTTTGTAATCTCTGTAAACAAGGAGTATGCTTGTATAATATGCATTGTAAACAAGGACCTCAGAGTATATGGTTCTTTGTAGCTTTTTATTTCTTGTTCTTTACATACCATGGAATTTTTTTTTTTTTTAGTTTTCTATTAAATTCTCATTGACCAGATTCCGGTATATATTTGCTCCGTGCTATTTTATCCTATCATTAAAATGTATTTTTTCATTATGACATCCTAGATAATATGTTTTTTGATCTCAAAAGCTACGTAAAACTGAATCTGGGTGGTATCTGGATAAATGCCTTCCAAGAAAACATGAATATCGCACAGGAAATAGCACTAGTGATTCATGACAAAATTATAACTCTTTGATTTTAAGTACTTCAGAAATAATTAATCTTTTGTCTTTTGAAATGGTGAAAAAGCTGAGTCATTCTCTTCAGAATAAACCCTGAGGGTTTCAGTTTTTGTGGTGGGTTTTGGTTTTTTGTTTCATTGTTTTGGGTTCTTTTTGTGTGTGTGAAGTCTCTCTGTCTTATATGAATTGTACTGTGACCCTTAGTAGGACCAAGATTAGTACGCAGTGGCTCTCCTTGAGCCTCTCTAGGTTATTAGTCAGGATGTATTCGGTCATAAATCCCTTGGCCTACCACTACTACCCTTGTTGCCAGTGTGCCAATACGTTATGCTTCAGACAGGGCACCGCGACTGCACTAGTTATACTATGTGTATAACTAACTAACTACTTAAGGGAGCTGAGTAGTAAAGGCAGATGACTTCTTTAGTGTGAATCACTTATGTTGAAGAAAATGTTGCTGCCAGAAAGAAAAAATTGGCATTCACTACTAAGAAAATTACTTGACCCCTTGTAGGAGAAGTAGAGGATATGGACCAGGATGGATGGGATGTTCGTGGAATGACATTTTAAATCTAAATTAGAATCAACACTGCACAGTTTTCCATTAAGATTACTGTTTTTCATCAGCTTTCAGGTTTGCATCAAATGGGAGACATGAAGATGAAAGGCTTACCCATAATCACAAAGGCAGCCAGTGATCAGTGCACATTATTTTCCTAGTTTGCTGATTTTGCCCTACTTTTGAAAAACAGTTTGGAGTTTTTTCCCCTTTCTGTGCAATTTTAGGAGAGATTTATTATTCTGAATTTAAAAATAAATAACAGGGCACTTATCCCATTATAAGTGTAAAGTGCACCTACACCGATGGGGCTCCTTTCCTCATCACAGGCTTTGCAAGGCCTAGCGCAGTTGCCAAAATGTTACTGTGATCTTTTTGTGCCACTGGAGCAATGCAAATTGGGCCAAGCCAAGACTGACCTCAGATGTAATTCAACTCAATTTTGGACTTGCATGACCCAATGCATACTCTTTGCCCAAAAGAAGATTCAGAAGAACTGATACACCAGATAGTTGGGCTACCATTCAGAGGGACATCAACAATAGAAATGGGCCTTCAGGAATCTCATGAAGTTTGACAATGGGAAGTGCCAAGTCCTGCACCTGGAGAAGAACATGCACCAGTACCTCCTGGGGCTGGGTGTATGGGAAGCAGCTTGACAGAAAGGAACCTCAGGCTTCTGTGGAGTTCAAGTTGAACATAAGCCAATAATCTACTCTTGCAGCACAGAAGGCTAGCAGCCTCCTGGTCTGCATGAAGGAGAGCATTTACAGCAGGCTAAGGGAGGGGATCTTGCCCTCTGCTTAGCAATGGTGAGGCCTTATCTGAAGTGCTGTGTCCAGCACTGGGCTCCCCAGTACAAGAGGGGCATGGACATGCTGGAGCAAGTCCAGCAACAACCGTGAAGCTCATTAACGGGTTCCAGCATCTCTCATCCAAGGAGAGCCTGAAAGAGCTGGAACTCTTCTGGCTGGAGAAGAGAAGGCTTTGTGGGAAGGCTGTGTCATATTGTCACCCATATCCATGAAGATGAAGCCATACACTTCCAGTGTTGCCCAGTTACAAGACAAGAGGCAAGGGGCACAGAGGAAAGTCCACTTTAGCAGAGGAAAAAACCCCTTTTATTGTGAAGGTGGTCAAATACTGGAACAGGTTGCCAGGAGAGGTTGCAAAGTCTCTGTCATGGAGATGTTTGAAACCTGACTGCATAAGGCCCTGATCAACCTGCTCTAGCTGACCCTGCTTAGAGCAAGAGGGTTGGACTAAATGATCTCCAAAGGTCTCTTTTAATCTCTGCCTCTCCTTGATTCTGTGTAGCTGCCTACAGGTAGCTGAACTGTACAAACAGTGCGGAAAACTAGCTGCCATATTTTACATTCCTCAGAAAAACTGAGGTAAGTGGAGTGACCTTTTGAGAAGAAAACATAGAGGTTAAAAGCCTTTTGAGCTCTAGAAATTGTTGATTTGTCATATCCTCTGCCTGAGAGATGTGGCAGAAATCTCACGCCTTGAAACTTCTACCAGTTGAGACAATTCTTTCAAAATAATTGTAGAGAACAAGCTTATTTTGGCAAAGAGGTGGACTGCACAGGTTTCTGCCTGTGCAGGCGAATTTCTGTGTTTCAGATATTGCAACACAAACGGACACATGTTACTAAAGCAGCATATTATTTGTGTCATGTGAATGTACTTGTAGATGATAGTGACTCAAAACATCGGTTTAAATGTACTTGAAAAAAGAAAATCATCATCAAGGAAAGGTGACTCCTTTGTACTGTTGTTACACAGAAGAGTTTGAGCTGGACCTCTTGTATTCCAGATATTTGAGAGATTTATCTGGGTAATGCAAGTAGGTCATAACAAAGTAAAATGTGTGAAGCCAGGTTTGCAAATCTAGCTGTGCTGTTCCCAGCGCCTGGAATGCTTATCCATTCTTTAATTTGCCTATCTGCAGGATCTGAAATTGGAGGTTTTGTTTGTTTGTTGCTGTTCACACCTTCAAACATGTTTTAAACTTCTAGAAAAAGCTGGGTAGCAATGCCATGCCAGCATACTTTGCAAGTTCACTCAGCTATTGCAGGGGAAAAGGCAAAAGGCCTCCAAGTTTATCAGCAAAGGAGTATTTCTGCTTACTTGCTGCAGCATAAAGAATTACTTTTTACTGCATGGCCCCTCATTAATTTTTAATTAGTTGCTAACTCAACTCCTTAACTCAATTCACTCTAACTAATTAACGCGATAAGATACAATACCCTAATACACCTATTAATACAAATGAGTGGAATCAACTTTACTGCACACCTGTTCTCAGTAATATGCGCAAATTCTAGTGAATTATCATTGCCTCTCAGAAATAACATCCACAGTGACATCTTGTTATTCCTTGTTGTTGGCTGATAGAAGCTCATGTTATTGCATTGCACAGGATGCTTTGGAAAATAGTCTCTGTGACTGTGAACTATGGCTGAACTTCATACATCTTCAAGAGACAGTTCCAATTTCCTTGTGACCCTACCTGATCTTTCTGAATTTAGGGCCTGAAATGCTGTAATACAAGAGTGTCTCAGAAATATCAATGTATTAAATATCACTAAGGTCCAAAAGGCAAAAATCACAATAGACAAAACAGAAGTGGACTTGAGTCTGATGGCTGTGATTGATCCTCTGTATAAGGAATAATTCCCCTGAGGTCTGCTCTGATTCACCAAAGGTCTTACAGGGCATCCATGACAGGGGATCCATAACCAGATGTCACCTGTTTTTAACCACAAGGTGTCCACAGGAGAGGTGCTAAACTTGTGACATACCTGACCTTCATCAGAGGTTGTGAAAGAGGAGGAATATGCAGATCATGTAAACTTTATGTAATGGAAAATGTTAAACATAGCTGCCTAACATGTCCTATCTTCTCAAAACTGTTAAACAGATTTGTTTCTTTTTCTCCACTTCATGGTAAGAAAAAGTAATTGCAATACTTGTATTTTCATTTAGCTCTGATGTGAGTCAGTCATTGTCCATACTGTAAGATGGGGATGGTGAGGCATTTAAGCTTCTTAGAAGTCAGTGAGTCCACTGCAGATCATGGACTGAAAAAAAGGGATTCATGTTTCTTATCTGGGAGCATAAAGTACAGGAGCATTACCCATTTCTCCCCTTTCTCTCTCCCTTTCTCTTGTAAAAATCTTTGGCTTCTTTAAAATTTGTTTTCCAGAGCTTAAGTTTTGGTCCTCTAAAAATACTGGGTTAATGCTCAAGCCCAGAGCCCTGGCATTTCGCAAGTGCTGGAATAGGCAAACCCGAAATCCTGAATAGTAACTTCTTATTCAGGCTGCAGTCACATGAAAGCTACTCCTGAAAGTACGTAGACAGGCCATTCCACCAAACATTTTCACCCAATTTTGCCCAACCTTACAAACAGTATATCTTGGCCTCCAACAGTAATCCAGAATTGCTGATTATTTTTTGTATACTATTCCTCTAATTTTATATGTGCTGACTCCTCTAATTCATACTCTGCTTTTTCTCCTGTACCACCACCTACTGAGAACAACAGAATATCCCTTTGCGGTACACTTCCCTACCTTTTCCACAGACAAGTTTATAAGCTCTTAGATGCAAGTAGCAATTGTGTACTTCTCATAAAAACTGATGACCAGAAATCATGATTTCACTGCTCTTGCACACTTGCAGAATGCCTACTGTAGGTATGGTATGCTTCTAGAGATTGATGTGCCACTAGTGACCTCTGAGAGCACTATATTGAGAAATTAATATACCTCTGAAAAACAGAAAAGGTGTTTTATATAAATTTAGTTAAAATATCTTTCAACAGATTGCTGAAAATGGTTATGAAGAACTACGGAGCCCAATACCCAGAGGGATCTTTTCCTGCTTCTCAGTAGAGATAGCAATAACTGGCTTGGCTCATTGTAGCACTGCAAGGATCTATTAAGTACAAAATTGTTTTTGCACTAAAAAAATTGCCTTGGAGAATTTAATGCTTTATGAATTACAATTTGGTATGATTGGAAAATGAAAAGCAAGACTGAGATATGCATCTCAAATCCATGTAGATCTGTTATGAAAAGGAAAAGTGAGTCAGAAGAGGGAAAGGTAGAAAGTTATGGGGAAAGAGACTGAAAATTTATACATCAGGTGGTATAGCTTTTAGTTGTGAGAGGAAGCTGAAGTGTATGCTTGCTTGCTTGCTTGCTTCATTCAGCCATGACATCTTGGTCAGTATAATGGGGAGAATGGCAGCTGGTATGCAACTATCACCCTGCAGGAGTGGCTTCTAGCAAAGTGTAAAACACAAGTAAAATGAGGCTATGAAAGTCAGTTGGTGAAGTGTACTACCCTTTTACTGGCAACTTCCTTCTTACAAGGAACCAAACGAAGGTCTGTAATAGGAAGTGCAGTTTTTCTCTTGATGGCTGGTGGCAGGAGCACCGAGAGCAAGCTCTGTTCTTAGAATAGAAAGGTGTGGTTTTGCACATACACACACAAAAAAATAAAACCCAAACAAGACCTTCCTCATTTTATAGCTATGAACACCACAGCTGACGTGAAACAGAACCCGTCAGGAAACATGAACACCTTCTTGGAAAGCACATAAAAGTTGCTAAGGGACTGCTCTTGGTAAAGTCAGTGGGACTTTTTTCAAGGCAAAAAGTCCCACTGACTTGTTGAAAAGCTGGAATCTCTGGAATAAAAAGGAAGAGTTAAAAAGAGAGAAGTGTGATGTATAGTTTAGGGTTTGATCTTAAAGATTTTGTGCAAATAGCTTCACTGATTTCCAGAGGGTTATTTCATTTTTTTCCCCTAAGCTTAGTTTGCAGTGTTACTTTCCTATTAATTTTTAAACATAAAGGGCCAAATCTTGCCCTCATTGAGGTAATGAGCAACACTTCTTACTTATTTCAAAGGCGCTTTATTCTTTCCAAGGCCCTTTTAATTAAAATGAATTATTTAGTATCTGTACAGCACTTTGAAAGTACACAGATCTACGTAAGTGCTAAATGTTATTATTATTATTAAACTCATTATTATTATTATCTTTTACGTTTGCCATAAAACTAGCCATGACTTAGCTGCTGTTAAGCTCCTTAGTTTTCAAGGAAAATTAATATTAGAAAATGCTTTGACTTTTTTTTTTTTTTAAACCACAGCAAATTACTACTGCTGTTGATTACAACAGTGATGATATTGTATAAGCACTAACTGCACCAATGCAGAAGCCAATGGTAACTACAGCTCTTCAAGAAACTGTGCATTTACAGGTTGCCATGCTAAACTTGATTGTGATGTTCCTATTTGGATGCACATGGATGCACAAAAATGATTTGTCATTGCTCTGTTCTTTTTACAGTCACCAACACTGATGTACACCATGAATGTAAACAGATTCATGGAAATGTATCTAAGTGGGAAATTATAACTGTACATCTAATTTGTACTAATGTCAGTGATCACAAGATGTACAAGGCAGCGAACAGTGGAAGTGGAAGGTCCTTCCTACAAGACACTTGCATTATGCCTGTGTTTTGAGGATGCGACACTTCATCTAATGCTGTCATAAGAAATTGGTTTCTGTAACAAGGGCAAGACACCAGTTGTGTTTGAAAATTCACACTTTTGAAATTTCTAAGCTGGACTGAATAATGCTGAAACTTATGTGTTACATGCTTCAGTATTTTGGAGGGGTTTTTAGGAATATGATTTGATTTTGGTTGGAAAAGATCTGACCTTAACTTCTTTTTTGTGAAATTAGAACCTTGTTAGGGCTCTAAAACAGATGCTCTGCCACACCTCCCCTTGAACAGGTATAGCAATAAATATAAAAGTATACTCTGAAATATGTCAATAAACCTTTTTTTTTTTTTTTGTGAGTGTGTATATACCTTATCTGCATACTTTTTCAATCTTTTGATGCAAATTCCCCCAGTTTTACTAATAAGCAAATATTTTGAATTAACAGAAATAGGATCAGATGATATTGTGGATACCTCTAAGATAAATGCCACATAGCATTATGTAGGCTACAAAAATACGTGTCTAGTTATCTTTTGGTTTGGTTGTAAGAGAAGGACCAGAAGAATAGTTTAGGTCTTGGAGTTTTTAAAATAAATAAGTGGCAACAAGTTTGGTATAGTCTATGTATGTTTTGTATTTCTTAAGGTAATAGGATTACCTGTACACAGTGAAGATGGGTATTTATTCACTTGCAATGAGACTTCGTAGAGAAAATCACATAAAATCTTGATAAGGTTCTTGGTATTTTGAGTATAAGGTAATAATAGGCTACTGCCTAGACAACTCACATGAAACAGCCCAAGAGATAGTTAAAACTTACAGGCGAAAGGCATTAATTTGAGTCTCTGCTGTATTACTCTTATTTCTACTGTTAGCAATATCTGACATTTACAGAACATCTTTCTTCTGAAGATGTAAAAAGGACCTTAAAAAGCTCATTTTTACTGCACAGAGGTTTTTATGAAACTTAACTCTTTAAATAAAAATAGATACATAGGGAAAGCATGGCATAGTTTTTCAGCGACTTATTTCAATGTGCACAGTGAATTGCTTGCTGACTGGGGAAGGGACAATTTTTTGACTATCGTCTATCATTCCACCTAAACCAATTACTTTCACCACCAGGATTCTTCTGATGTAAAGGGAATTATATTTATCTTTATGAATCACTACATTTCCTTTCAAATGCTTGTTCAAATATTATTAGGAGAAAATTAAGATTAATATTCTTTTGTACATGCTCGCTGCAGTTATTGAAATGGTCTGTCATGCTGAACCTTGGAGCAAGCAGCTTTCATTGTCCATTATGACATTACCTTTCCCATGAGGAGGCTAGCTGCTTTGAAAATTTTTTCTTCTTCAGGTTAGGAAGGTGACATAACAGACCTCACAACAGATACTTAAGCAACTATAAACAGCAAAATGTACTCAGCAAAGGATGTTGTGAGGGGATAAAAAGCAAAAAAACTTAAATCTTGTACCTGTGCAAAATTTTTTTCTTCTTTTTTTTTTTTGATTATATTTGTTATGTTTCTTGAATTGTCCTATTTTAGAAGCTTGCTTTTCAGGGATACTCTAAATCATCAGCATCTTCTTAACTTGACCCTGTGTCATTGACCAGCATTGTGGCAACATCAAATGAATAAAAACCTAAGAATAAAATCTGCTTTTTTATTTTTTTTTATTATTTTTTTTTTTCTGGCTGAAATTACTCGAGATTTATTGGAATAGAATTACAGGACCCTAGAATTCAAGTCCTGGCTTGTGGTTGTGCAAATTGCTCAATTTCTTTTGGAGTCTACCTGTTTCTCCCCTTTTTTTCTTCAATCTTTTCTGTTTAAACTGAAGCCCTTCAAGGCAGGGATTGTCTGTAATATATACTAATACAAGGCTTAGCATAGTTGCTTATTTAACTTAAACATCATATTACGTACTGTAATGCACAGACCATAAGGAAATGAGCATGAATCATGTCCGTAATATAGGGAACTGTGGTAGGGAACAGATGGAGCAAGCCATGGGATTGTACAAGTGTCTCAAAATTCTGACATCTTAGAAACTGAAGACTGAAAGAACATGCTTTTACAAGGCTTCCTAGGCCTAAATAATTTATAAACATGGTAATGGGGTTAAAATAAGTTAAAAAACCACCACAGCGTGGGAATGGTGAAGTTAAATTTCACTAGAATCAAATCAGAAGTTCCAGTAAAGCTGCACTCTGAATAGGCCTGAAGTCAATGTCAGCAGACACTAAGACAAAGTATTCTTATTTCTTACAGTACACAATTTTGAGTACTTTCTACTGCTCACTTACTGAATTAGTATCTTGTTTAACATCCCTGTCATCTGTGGAAATGCAGCTCAGAAATGCAAGGAGTGCTGTTCTCTACTTAAAACTGAAACATTATTGAAAAGATTGTGATATTTTTTTGGAGAGGTGACTGCCTTCGAATATTTTCCTCCGTTTCGTGTGTCATCAGAGGTCTTGCAAATACCCTCACGGGATTAAAGAAGCACATAAATCTATGCATATTTAACATCCCACTATAGGAAGCACAATGGACACTTGCATTTTCATATAGATTGTTTTAAGATGGTAGAATAAACTTTATAAGCAAACAAAATGTTCTATATGGACAATTTTTGAAACTGAAGGAAACCTTATTAAAAAAAAAAAAAAAGAGCATGAGCAGATGTTCTGAGCAGTTTAGGGAAGAGCTAGATCCCTGGGGCTAGGGCAGACTTTGAGCAATTTTGCACGTGTCCCATGCAAAAATGTTTAACAGTTTTTAATGAAGAATCTGGAAAACTAAGGGAGTCAATTAAAGAAATGACAGTCTTTAAATGGCCTAAAAGTAAATGTATAAAATCAAGTTATTTACAAGGAGGTTTGGACCATTACAATATGGTTTCATCCAAAGATCTGTAATTTCTGTCATAGATATTGAATACATTGAAATAAAAAAAAAAAAGCCTTGACTCTGTTTTCTGTCTTTATTTAGGAAAGCAAACTGCCCACAAACTCCATACCACCTCAGCCAAGAAGGCCTAGGTATTTACCTCTTTCCCAAGGATGAAAAGATTAATATTTTGGCTGCAAATTCATGATTTATAAATGACATAAAAATAATGGTTATAGAGTATCTGACAAAACTATGAGGAGCAAGGTTAGATTGGAAATTTGAAAAGAAACCAGAATCGTCTGATCTGAAACTGAGTGTGACTGGTATTTAGATGAGCTACCACTGAGAACAAAGACTGGTGAAATCACTCATAGCTGTCAGCTGGGGTGGTCATTCCACCATATTCTTGCCTGGAAAGTTGGAGAAGGGTTGAACTGAACAGAGAAGTGAGTAAGGGGTGCTAGGATGTCAGTTTGTAAGATATTAAATGTATAACAGGATTAAAGAATCTGATTCAAAGATAGAGAAACCTAGGAGATGGGTTGTTGACATTGACTTTAGATTGGCAATGGTATTAAGGAGTGTATGAAAATTTATTGCTTACACTTATAGTTTAGACCAGGTCAATCTGAGAATAAGACAGCTTGTTTATATGCTTTTAAAATACCATTTTTTGTTAATTGCTACGATGCATTACACTGAAAATAAAAGATGGGGAGTGCAGTGCCACTTTAGCATCAAATGTGAGCAGGATGATGATAAAGTAATAGATTTCTAATGACTTCCACAACCACCACTTCCTAGACCCTCATTAATACTTAGAGCATACAGTTTCTAGTCTCATGCATCTAAAAGGCTCCTCTTAAGAACCACTCCACTCAGAAAGGTAAACTGCTGCATAACTTACCGTCACTGTAAGAGATGCAATATTTTTTTTGTTTTTGTGTTCCAGTGCTTCAGATTGGAAGGGAATTGAATACTTGGGACAAATAAAACTAATTTTTATGTTAGACTTTCTATAAGTAAGTATTTTGAGTGCCTTTTTTATCTTTTGATAAAGACTGGTAACCTCAGTACTCAATCCACATAAGATCTGAACTATCTCGTTGTCTTGGTTTAGGAAGAAAAGGTCAGATAATAGGATTCAAGTTCAAGGAAACAAGATTCTTGGCAATTTCTGTTTTTGATTTAACTGGAAATATAATGATAAAACCCTTTTTTATAGTATCTCAGCATTTCTGCCTCCACTCTTTCAGAGAAAATTATACACAGAATGTAGAACTTTAAAATGCGTCAGGATGTGAAGAAGGGAGATTGAAAGCTTGGGTTCTGTATAGCTATCCTCAGAAAATGAAATTCATGTACAAACATGTGACAAGAATGACAAGGACACAAACCTCACTTAATTACACTGAAGCATGCTGGATTAGGAGCTGTAGGAGCTCTCCAGATGGATACAATGAAGAAAAAGGTTAGTGTTTTGCCAGGAAAAAAAGAAGTGGCCCCTTCTCAGCTGGGAAAGTAGGGGCTGGAAGGCTTTTCTAGAACTTTGAGCCAACTTAGAAACCCCTACAGAGATTTTACTAAAATTTTACACATACACATCTCTGGTGTTTTACATGGGTAGGAATGCATTAACATCATAACTTACTGATGGCTATATAAGACTCCCTTCACCTGGATAGTCATATGAGTGGAAGACTTTAAGTTCTAGTCCCAGCTTCTGTTAGTATTTTGGGAGGTAATTTACAGAATCTACAAGCGGATGAAGTTGTTCTCATGTTCAATACATTTAAATCCTTTTTCCTGTTCTAATACAATATTCAGATTATTTGGGCTGACTCATTTTATTTCTGATGAAGTTTTCTGATTGTCCTTATTCATGCATCACCTTTCCTGTTTTTCTTGAGAGAAATTATCTTACCTTTTAGGGTGGACAGGGTGTTTTGTTCCAAAATTAAGTCTGACTCAGACAGGTGTGTTTTAGCATCAGGTTTGTTCACTGTACTTTATTGAAATGAGGAGATTTTTTTTTTTTTTGCATAGAAATTTGTGGCTCATTAGCCAAGGGATGTGGGGAATTTTTCTAGACTCAAATTTGTCACCATTACACACCCACACCCATGAGTCAATTATTTCATTTTGCTGTCATACAATGAATGCAGACTCTTGGAAGGTGCCAGACTGTCAGCTTTGAAGTCTACAGAATGGGTTTTGCAGAGACATCAGCAGTACCAGTTCTCCTTGTGCACTTCGATCTTTCTGAATCACTGTGTCTTGACTATAAAACAGCCTCCATTATATCCAGAATGTAGGTATAACTTGCCATCTGTTAGGATATTCTGTTTTTTCCTTATCCAAAAGTGTCCCAATTATATGGCTTTTTATTTCCTTAGTTCATTTGAATACACTCTCAGGCATCTATTGGATTGAAAGACCTCTAATTGTAGTGCTGCCTTGTGGACTGAGTGGGCAGTAAGTCTGGCTTCCTTTTCCTGCTCCAGGGACTCCCCTCAAAATTGCCACAGAGAACTGTTCCTGTGGGCAGTTTGCATTCTCACTACCTTATCACTGCAGATAAACTTGAAGGATCAGGTCTTCCAGGCTATTAAATCAGCATCTCTCTAAGCTGCTAGTTTCACAGAACAACCAACTCTCAATTATGCAGCATAATGGCAGTAGTAGAATAACACAAATAAAACAAAACCAAGGTTGATACAAAAGGTACATAAATTAGACAGTAAGGATACATTTAGTGCACTCACCTTTGAAAGGCTAACAAGTGGATTCCTGTTGAGAACAGAGGCTGCTTTAAGCATGCAGGATGCGGCTGGGTGCCAGCAGGATGAACGTTGCTCCATTCAGACATAGTGCCGTGGCCAGGAGTGACAGAGGAAGGCAGGGTCTGGTGAATCCACACTGTGGGTTCCATCCAAGGAATCACCAAAGAATCCACCCAGGTATCATCAAAACTTGCCTGAAAAATTTATGTTTCATTGAAGATATTATTTCTTCAAGAAAATATGTTGCTGATCCCTATCAAAATAGGGAGATAGTCAACTCTCTGTGGTATTTTAGGTGAGGGGATTATTGTTGAGAGTAGAGGTGATTTTTCTCTTTTGGCAAATAGAAAAAATACTGGTTTATGAGAGGTACAAATTCTTTGGCTGCAATAAACAAATCTTGCCCAGGGCCAGGGAGGCAAAGCTAAGCTAAACTTTCTCCTCCCCATCTCTAGCCGTATCGCTCTGCAGCTGTGCAATTCTCCAGGGATAAGCTCATGGACATACTAGCTAGCTCTCAAACAAAAAGCTTCAGTCTTTGTTTTTGGCAGTGAAAGCAGTGAGAAGCAGCAAGACAGGCACATAGGTTGTGCTGAATCTTTTGGGATGATCTCTCCCATGAACCTTCTGGGGCATGACCAGAGCAGCAGCATTGCTTGCCTGTCACTGTGGGGTACGCTTTCCCAGAGTAACTGCATTTAAAATGGTCTTGCTTAGTCTGAGAAAATTAGGCTGAGTAACTGAAATATCAAGCAGTCTGCTTGTTTTGGGCTGTAGGGTCTTGCATTTAGGTACTTACACACAGTGTGATTGAGTGCCATGGAAGCTTACACAGGTAGTTCAGCCACAAACAAGTAAAGACTTGCACAACCAAGTGAAGGCTGTAAAATGCACTGTCTGATGTGCAGAGGGCTAGTATGGATCTACTATATAATAAGATCAGAGAAAGCGGCCTCAGTAGTAGTAAGTCACCTTGAATATCCTGTGTCTAGGCACAGTTATCAAGAAAGCTGCAGTAAACAAACTTACTAGCTGCCCCTGTCCTAATCTTCATGCTACTGTGGTTGAAACTGAGAAGAAATATGAAGCTATGCATGGATACAGTTTTGATGGCACTGATTTCTCTAAACATTACAGAATATGAACATCTATACTGATACTGTTGACTTTAGCCACATACAAGTTCTAGTAACAGTGAATGTTTTAATGTTGTTGGCTTTGCTCATTCCACCTTGACAAATTATGGATGAAATGTTTAATTTCCCATTACTGAACCTGACTGCTCCTTAGATTATGGGAGGACTTTTATTTTCTTTTGCTGATGGAGAACTGAGGTACATTGTAGGGCTGTGCCCAAATTACATAGGAAGGTATGGCAGAGCAGGTAACTGAATGTGGTTTAGCTGAACCCTATCTCAGTTCTTTCACGCGTATCTTCAACTCTGCATAATTCTTCCTCACATATCAAATTCATCCAGTTTTCCTTCATGAGAGTAAAGACTCTCTTAATGCTTCAAGGTCTGAAAGATCTCTTCTTTATTCCTTGCTTCATGAAGGTTTGCAGGGAAATAGCACGAGACTGTTGGCTTCAACACTGAGATTATGCTGTTGATACATTTCACAAAAGATGCAAATAGTGGTTTCCCTTGTATTTCTGATATCTGAGAGAAATAAACACAGGGATGAATTGTTTCAACGAAGAAGGAGAGAAGTGGTGTCAACACGAAGAAACAGGGATTGTGCTTTCCTTCTGTTTGAGGGCTGCTGTACTCTCAAGTGTCAAGCTGAGAAGCAGTGCTCATGTCTTGCAGGGACAGACTGCTTCTGAAGACAGCAACGGCAAAACTTTTTTTATTTAGTCAGAAGATTTTTGTCTTTATGGTTGTATTAGATAGTTATCAGCATCTCTTGACTGAAGCTCTCAAACACATAATCTGAGGTAGTTCTGTTTAACTTGATGTACACAGTCTGCCTTATAAGGCAAGGAAGATGACATAGTAAAAATGAAATACCATCTCATATTAGTGTTCCATGGACTTCCTGTTCAGCTTCCAATGTACTTCAAAGCTTTGTAGCTGTCTGGTCTCCAGCTGTCCTACAAACAACCTCTTCACCCATGAAGCATGCTGTGGGTAGGGGCAGTTGTTTCACAGGAACCCAGAATACATTGTGTTCCCAGTGTAGGTTCTTGCCTGACTTTACCTCCGGTGGAACAGGAAGAGCTTGAGCTGGACTGTCCTCAGAGCTGTTTGCAAACTATTCTCAGAAACAATGGCTGATGATTCATCTGGCATCGTCATCAACAATCTCCAGGCCTGCCTTTTAACAAACCTTTCCATAGTAAAGAAAGGGGACCTTCCTAGACAGGACCATGTATGCTTTAGTGGTGGATCTACAGAAGAGTAATCTAGTTTTAAGACCTCTTGTAATCAAGTGATTACATATGCTTGCCTGAGATCAGACAGTAAGCGAATTCATCAGCTCTGGGGACCATTGTTCCAGTATTGTGCTCACATGACGTGAGCATGCTGACTCATCCATGTGTGGGAATATATAAATGCCTGCTTATAGCATATTTTTACAAGTTTTAGTAATAAAGTAATATCTGTGAGGTTGCAACACTTTCTATGACAACAAAACACTGTCGTCACCAATATTTTAACTTAAAAATTGTTATAGTTTGAAAATGAAACTGAGTACCTTTTTTCATTCATCCTAGTGACACAGAAGGTCACTGATTTAATGTTCATAATCCTTTAAAGTTATTTCTTTGAGTAAACATTTGCTGGAAGATAGCCTGTCAGGGTGATATCTTTGCAAATGCCTGATTTAATGCTACCTCAAGAAACTTTTCTTTGGTGAGCCCAAGACAAGACATGGGGTGGCCTACATAGAGGTATGCATGCTAGTATAATGACAGCCCAAGTGATATTACAATATCTGAAAATGAAAGACCCCAGAGTAGGGAAGATTGATGGTGTTTACCTTCTGCAGTTGCTAGCAGTGAAAGGATAGTGATGACTGATGAAGACTAAGATATATTAATGAAGGATGCTTGTAATACTCATCAAGAATGAGAGTTGACAGAGGTTAGATATCATGCTGGCATCTCTGGGAATAAAACGTATCTGATGAGGAAAGCCTACATAAGCACATATGGAAGACATCCACTCAAAAACAAAATTACGGATGTCTGCACCATGAAATACATGAAATATTTATCTAAGGAAGTTAGAACCATGCTAAAAAAATTGTCTAATGTACTAAAAAAAAATCATATGGAAAGATTAAGTACTGGTCTAGAAGGGTGAAACAAAGAGGAGTACAAATGAACAAAGCAAATCTTCAGCATAGGGCTGCAGGGAATGCTTGTGGTTATTAAAGCATACATGACTCTGCCAGAAATAAAAACTTCTTTCAGTTTTTTGGTTGTTTCTTTTTTTTTTTTTTTTTTTTTTGGGGGGGGGGGGGG
>JANHGB010042137.1:28805-69503 GCA_026283785.1 Coracopsis vasa
CCTTGTGACTGATCATATTTTCACTGAACAGTCACAAACCAGAAAATGAATAAGGTTTTCAACAGCTGCACAGAAGAGTACCTATTACATGCTAAGGTGTAGGTGGCCTGTAGCAGCACTTAAATATTGCAAGATGCATAATGCCACTTCTTAAATGCTACAGCTTGAGTCTCCGAGCTTCCCTCTCTCCTCATAGGTCCTTTCTTCTCAAAAATTGAGATACAGCTTTTTTCCTTACTTGAGTTCAACTGACAACACGCTCACACAGCAGGTCCTAAACTCAGCTATTTCAAGTCTCACTTGCTTTCAAAAGCAAATGAGCTTAAGGGGTTTTTTAACTGTTACTTGGGCTCTAGCAGATTTTACAGAGAGGGATACCACAAGCAGATGTGCTTTCTTGGAACATCACTTAATTCTCTTGCCTGCAATGCAGCCACAGCTGCACTTGCCCTGCATGATCACCATGTGCTTGGCCTAGAGAGGTTTGCAGGTCTTGAACAGTGTTTCTTTCTGTGGCTCTCTTCCTTTCTGATCTCTGAGTGAGAATGGAGGCACAGTTGTGTCGCAGTTTACCCCATAGAAAAGAGTCAAAATGAAGTTTATACTGTGTGCTAACATGCTATGAGGCCATCTCATGTAGCTGTGAAGTCTGGCAGCTTTAACGCCAGTGTCTTACAAACTTTGCTTTGGTAAGACTCTTGCTTCTATCGCTCTTTTGGTGAAATAGTGCTGAGTAATAATGCATGAATAGCTGTAGATTTGTTCAGGTAGTCAGATTTCTTAGGGAGCAGATCCAAGATCCAGTATCTACAACATATTTGCCCCTGGACCTGTGCACAGCAGCAATCACATCATTAAAGCATTCAGCTTTTAACTCAGCTTTTTACTGTATCTGGCTCACCAGGATATGCTATAATGTAATGTAGAATAGAAGTACACCAAAGATCAGTTGTTTATTCAGTTTTCACACAGTTCTTATTCAATGTTGAATTCTATTGACTTCAATTAGAGTGTAGCTTCAGAAATAAAGAAATAAAATATGAAAGACTTCAAAATTTGGCCCTAATATGTTTCTTTCTAAACAACACTTCTAAGCATAATAAAATACAGGAGACAGAGAGAGAAAGAGTGAGGGAAATGCAAAAGGATAATTGTATCACTGTACTAGAGCATGATGATAGAGACAGATATGTAGGAATTGCTGTAGCAGTTCATTAAAAACTGTAGTAGCTCATTAAAAACTAATTGTCTTATGTAATAATATATTGTGGTTCTATAGCAGTTATCAGCTAAGGATCTTGGAGCCCTCTGCAGGCTCCACATCATTCTGGCAGTGTCATCTGTGAGATGCTTATTATATTGTCTTTTTTCTATAGGCAGGGAAATAGATCAGGCAAAATGACTTTTCTGCAATTGCCTGTTTGGTCTGAGTTACATATGGGGCTAGAACTGAGAACAGTTAATTTTCACTTCATCTTACTTCAACCATCATATAAATTTTCCCCTTTTCTGCTGCTTTCCCTCCAGTCATCTTGTAGAGAAATATTTTAGTAGAAGGAAACGTGTCACTCAACTCCTGATGAGATTACTGCAAAGTGGTCAGAAAACCCTTTGGAGATCAGAGTCTTGGATGGTCAACTGTTGAAACAGAATAATATACTGAGTGGGCATTTGCAGAGATCTCTTATGTTTGGTACTCTTGAGTATTTTTATTCTTGGGCTGCTGGATGGAAGAGAATATATGTATGTGAAATCTGTAAACCTCTCAAAATTGAGAGGCACTGCATGTCTTGTGAAGATCAGGAATACAATGCAGACTGGTTTTTAACGAATCAGAAGAATAGCTTGAAAGGTAGAATGCAGTTCAACAGAGCCATGTACAAATCACTAAATTCAGTCTGGACTTATGAGGTACCCAAATCCATGCTGGGGAGCAAATAGAAAGGCAGAAAAGGGACCTAGAAAAAGGGACTTACGCACCATAAACAATTCTCACTATCAAGCTCCTAGTAATCAGTCTACAGTTCTTCCAAAACAGTAATGATATTTTGTAAAAAGCAAACATCTGGGATGTATAAAACGTGTAGCCTGTGAGAAACATGAAGTAATTGTTTGATTATTCTGAGAATTACTAAAAACTCTTTTGAAGTTTTGAACACTGTTCTTCAAGGAAGATATGAACCAAGTGAAGAGAATTCAGAGGATGGCAGTGAAAAAATGTCACGTCTAGACAATTTGTCTCACAGAGAAATGTTAGAACAAATTTGAGGTAGTCTATCTGAAAGCAAACAAGAACCTGCAAATGCATAAGGGTGGACAATACTATGTGTGTAGTGGACAGGAAAGACAGATCTCAGATCAAATTTTTTAACAATAAAGAAGTAGTATACCTGTCAGGAATGCCACATTTCCCTGTACTGTGAGTGGAGATGGAGTAAATGAGCTTTTTGTAGCTTCTGCTTTTGCTGATTTGAAATATCTCAATGGAGTCTCCATGCTGGTAGTTAGGTGTACCCTTTGAGCAAGTGACTCTATTTATGTAAAGAGGGTGGTCATAAGGATACTGGACAAGCAAGTTATACTAATTTGCTATGTTTTAATTTGTTTTGCCATCAGGTGAAGTTGGGAGGAGAAGCCCCAAACTCCAGTGTCATCCACATAGCCAAGGACAGTGATGGCAGCAGTAGCAGCTGGAAGAGTGTTGGTAGCAAGTGTGGAGCCAAATGCCACCTACTGGATTTTGCCAAGTCTGAGAGGCCACTTGTGGTCAACTTTGGTTCAGCTACCTGACCACCGTTCACAAGCCAGCTGTCGGCCTTCAGCAAGCTGGTGGAGGAGTTCTCTGGTGTAGCTGACTTTCTGTTGGTCTACATTGATGAGGCTCATCCATCAGACGGCTGGGCTGCCCCTGGCATCTCTTCCTCTTCATTTGAAGTTAAGAAGCACAGGAACCAGGAAGACCGATGCGCAGCTGCTCATCAGCTCCTAGAGCACTTTTCCTTGCCACCTCAATGCCAAGTGGTGGCTGACTGCATGGACAATAATGCCAATGTGGCCTATGGGGTTTCGTTCGAGAGAGTATGCATTGTGCAGAGACAAAAAATTGCCTACCTGGGAGGCAAAGGCCCCTTTTTCTACAATCTGCAGGAGGTTCGGCTTTGGTTGGAACAAAACTTCAGCAAAAGATGAAATCCACTCTCTACAGAAGCTGTGTCAACAGATGTGTCCCTTTAAGATGATGTAAAAGGGAAAAAAAGAAAACATATGCTGGCTTGAATAAGGCCTTTCAGAAAATTGCAGGAGAACACATTTGATAACAAGGTCAAATGAATGTTAACTAGCAAAATAAAATAAAACAAAAACCTAACTACACAGAAACATTATTGTATGGAAAAAAAAGTCCCACTCCTGCGCCCGCTACAGGACAGAAGAGGCGAAGAGGCTTCTGCAAAAAGGTGCTGCTGGTGAGGGGTGAGGTAAGACCTGTCTTGCAGTAACGTGTCTTATGAAGCGTCGGCTCTAGGGTGAGCCAGAAGTGTTGCTGCTGGGAAGGCAATCCATTGAAAGGCAATGCTGTGCATTTCATCAGAAACTTTACCCTCCTGCAAGTGACCTGGGAGGAGCTGGGGGGCTTGAAATTACTTTGCATACAAATGTAGTGGAGTGTGTCTCTCTCAGTAGAGATTTTATTGTTCAGAGGCTACAAGAACCACCGTGCAATGAATCCTGCAGGCAGACTGGCTGCTGAGATCAAGATGAAACATTGTATGCTGATATTTGTACTCTCTATGGACACATCTGCATATCATATTAACTATGTAATTCTATCTATATGTTTGTACTCAGTATACAAGCCTGTGCCTGTTGAGAAAGATGTTAAAATCTATGGAGTTGGACCAAAAAGACAAAGGTCATCAAACAAGCCTGTTACAATTTGAAAACTAAAACCCCTGGACTATTTGTTACAAAACAGTGGAAACCATCTAAATCATGCATCATGAAACAAAGCTCAGCTGATGCCAACCAACCCTCAGTTCTCAGAGCTGACAACACACATTTATTAATATTCTCTGGTTCTCTTTGTTTCTTTACCCACCTTGAACTCCTGTCTAGCAATAGGCTTAAATGTAATTTCATTTTTATCTTTTTAAAAAATAACTTATTTCTCTCTTTTATTTTTATTTGAGGTAATGACCTTACAGATATATTTTAGGGAAGGGGGAACTTATGCACAACTTTACCTCATCGAAATGGAAACCTATACTGTCTTTTACCCTGTTAATTGTAGTTACGCTGGTTTTTGCTATCTTAGATACCTGCAACTAGTTTATAGCTAAATTAGTTTGTTTGGAAGTTCAGTTGTTTGCAGCTTTAGAACTGATTAGCTGCAGTTCTGCTATTAAATGAGTCTGTTTCACTCATGTTCTCAAAAGCCTTCCCAGAGATACAGGGAGGACAAATAGTGTGAATTCATGTGAATAAGTGTAAAAGATGGCAGAATTTCGTACGAATATGTTTGAGGAATTATTAATTATGTTTAAAGAGATACTATCAACTTAAAGTATGCATTAAGTTTAGGTATTTCTAAAAGTAAAATAATTTAATCAAGCCTGATGAAAAGGCAAGTTTGCAATGTGCTAACCCATTAGAGCTGATAAATGAAAACCTGTAAGGAGATGGACTACCCATTTTTTCTCTCAATTTGGGCAGAAACATGAAACAGATAAACAGGATTAAGTGGCAAAAATCAAATTAGTTCTTCTAATTTCTTATCCTGCCAGTTGTCAGGAATGTGATATATTAATACTAGCATAGGAAAGAACAGAAAATACATACATAAATATTTTCATTCTCACAATTTCCTTTTAATATTGTGTATTTCTTCTTGTTTGGCTGTTGGTCAACTTAGCCAATGTACATTTGGAAATGTGTTTTCAAGCACAGATCTCAAATGACAGTGATTTCTCCCATATTCACATTCATGCTTCCCTTCCTTTTCATGTTTTCCTCAACACACAGTTAAACATATACACGCACACTCTTCCACAGTTGGTAATGTGTATCAGAGAAGGGTGTAAAGAGCAGTCTTCAGACCTTCTGGTGAGCCCCACTTTCCAGAAGGCACATGTCTGTATGCATGGGTATATGTATGTATGCATTTATGTATGCATATATATATATCATAAATATTTATGTATGTGTATGCATATGCATGTACCACAGTGGTGTCTAAGACCAATAATAACAATTATTCTGTCCTCCCATTCATTAATGTTACTGTAACTCTTTGTTCAGTATGGAAGATTGTTATACATCTGCATGAATAACTGGACTGTACAGTTGAAATTTTTAAACCTAATATCAGAGAAAGAGTAACATAGTTAAACTACATGCTTTATTTAATCCAGTGTCCTACCTCTGACTGTATCAGATGCTTCAGGGGAAGGTGCAATAATTTCTTCTGGATTTTTCATTAGCTTCAGCCCTTTTTTTTTTTTGTCCTGTCTAATATCATTGTTGGTGTCTCATCATCCATATGAGAGGCTGATCCTAAGTTTTGAGATCTAAATAGTTCTTGAGGTGGAGAATGCCAAAATAAAAACACATTTTATTTAAGAACAAAGAAAAACAAATAAAATCAGATTTTTTTTCAGATTTAAATTGACTGCTCTCCAATGTCAGTCTCATCTCTTGCTCTTATATGCTAAACCAGTATAAATAGGAGTGATCTCAATTTTTCTCCTGTATGTCAGTTATTATATACTCTATATGGAAAACTACATATTTTTTGTTTGCTTCTTAAGCCAAACAATAATTCATGTTCTTATACAGGTCCATATTCTTTGCCTGTCTCTGAATCCCTTCTGGTTTTACTACACTGTCTTTTTACTCAGGTGAGTAAGGATCTAGATGCTACTCCAAGTGAAAATACGTATTCATACACCCAGCACAATATATTTTTCTTATTATATCTTATTCACCTCAAACCTTACTAATCCATAGCAACCCATAGCAACTCCATAGTTTTTGTAAAATTTAAACTAGTAAGTCTTTTTCTTGCTTTTTTTTTCCCATCACACAGTTGAACTGTTTGTCGGGAAAATGCTAGCCAAATGTTTAGCACAGCTGTTGAAGCATACCTTTAGCTCAGAGGAGTGAGTCTGAGTTAGTAATTCAGTTGGTTAATATCCCTTTGCATATCTAAAGTATTTTTCAAGTCCATTTTGTCTTTTTGAATTTCCATTATTTTTTTGTGTTATTCCTAGCTGTCTGTTCATCACATAGGATAAAGGAATTATAAAATTTGCTCCTGCAAATGGGAAATCCACAGTGATTTTCCACAAGAAAAAATACACAATAACTTCGTTTCATTCTTGGCAACATGAATGCCTTACCCTGCCCAAAACGTAAAGATAATTCATTCCAACTGATTATCAAGCAGAAATATATTCTGCAAATCCTTAAATATTTCCAGAAAATTTATGGTCAAAAGCAGGAAAAGTATTTCAAAGAGAAATGGATTTTGATGAAATATCTTTTGTAAGTGGCTAATAGAAATAAAAGCTCTTAATTTCTTTTTTGGTTGACAAAATCAAAATATTTTATAGAAAAGGTTTTAAATTAAACTTCATGCACCGTCCTCAGTTAATGATAGAAATAACTGTATGTCAGATACCCCAAGTTATTGTAACTGGGTTGGTTTGAGTCCAGGCAGAAATTTTCCTATCTTGCTAGCATTGTACTTAACTCTTATCTTAGTCTGCTGTGAGGCTGGATTTGCTTTTGTCTGTTATTCTCACTTTTCAGGGCACTAAAACCATATTACCCGAGGTGCTTCAGTGTGACATGCATATTGAGCAATAGCTCACAAAATAGCTGCCTGAAAGTACTCTGGAAGGCCACTGTAATAGAAACCCCAATACTGTGTCTCAACATTAGTGTGGGAAACTTTTAGTACTTTTGCATTTTGAGCAAGGTAAAAAGCTATTGTGTGCTATCATTCTACACTGTTCTGTGCTTAGCATCATTATTTAGCACTGTATAAAATGAATGTAAAACATTTCGTACAGATGAAAACGATAATGTTTTGCTCTTGCTTGTGTAGACAATGACATAAATTTAAGCCAGCAAGAAAACACGCGCTGTCTATTAAAAGAAGGAAATATATTATAAAATATATTGTTGAACAACTGTCTGAACTCTTTGGAAAAAAAAAAAAATCAATCATTTTTATGAAGGTGATCTTGGTGGGGAAGCCCACAAAGCTTCTCAAAAAGCTATCAGTGCTATGTGTTCAGGTGTGTGTGGGGAAAGTCGCTTTTCTGTGTTGTGGAGTGTAGGTTTCTGTATGTGTGAAAGTGACTTTTTTGTGGTATGGAGTATAGGTTTAAGAGTTTTAAAGGCTTTCATTCAGTGCTATAACCAAAGCAATAAGTGGTATTGGGTAGGGAATATCGGCGAGTTTTGTTCAACTCTACACCGGTCTATGCTGGATCCATATTCAGTGACCTTTGTGCCCAATTTGGAGGCTTTAGAGAAGAGAGACTGGGGTGAGACAATGAATGCTTGTGTGCTTATGAAGATCGCTAACAAAAGAGTAATTAACTCAGTTGGTGTTCAGATGCCCTCACATTGGCATTCCTCTGTGCACCTTAGTGTTTCTGTATTTGAAAGAGGGGTCTCTTTGGGGCTGCTAGTAAGATCACTGGGATGTAGGTGCCTGTGTGTACTGACTATGTGTGTGTCATTGTTTAAATGTAAAAAATACACTTTGCAGGACAGCCAGCAAAACTTTGTTACAATATGGTGCTCCATGAAATGTGCTTTCTAGATTTGTTTTTATTGTATCACAATAAATTGTAAAGGAAAATATACCTCTTCTGTGTCTTCTTATTCTAATATTGATTATTATGCAGTGGAATCTTGACATTAGATCAAGGAAACTTAGAACTGTATTTAATACAATAGTCTATGTCACCCTGACTAGATCTTGAGTAATATGAGCAAATCCCATTATAAAAGGTGGGACTGAATGTTGGTTAAAGAGTTTGATCATAGACAAATCAACTTCAGCTAATCTGAATATGATTTCCATGATCTGATATATTACTTGACTCACTGTATATGCCTGTGTACTTCTAATGTTCATGTTAGTGAATCCACTGGCTTAAATGTGTCTTACAGAGATAATGGAAACACATTGAATGAGCATCCCGTTCAAATCCACCTTATTTCTACATGGCTGCCTTACAGGTAGTCTGTTTAATGTGAAAGTCTGTGCATGTGTTTCTGGGGACATGCCAACACATACAGTGCATACAGGGTCTGCATCCTCTAAAGAACATGTTCTTGGTGTACCTGCAATTGTGCTTGTTGGAACACATGCATAAAACAGATACATGTGGGCTGCAGTATGGATGTGGTATTTTCTGTCCAGAATGCCACGTATAAATATTTCTTGTAGAAATATGTGAATAACTTGCTTCACTTTCTTTCTTCTTCCACACCAGTGTCAAGATGTCATGTCCTAGCTGTTCCTCTGCTTCCCTTGGCCATACCAAACTAAGTATTAATAAGATATTCTAATCAAAGATCCAAAGACAGCAGATTTCCTAGTCCACATAAAACATTCTCCCTTATTCAGTGGGTTGGATGGGAAGGAAGACAGGTCTCAAACACCAGGAGTTTCCAGGGCTGTTGAACAAAGGGACAGATGAGATCCCGGGACCATCACACCCCCATTCCTGCACACGTACATGACTTGAAAGTTAAAATGGTTAAACTGTAAAAGATAATTTTTCAGAAGAAACTCATCTGACATTCCCTTCTATAAGGATAGGGTATCTCTAAAGAAAGTCTTCAGTTTAAGCAATAATACTTAAGCAACAGTATTTTAGTGATTAACCAATAGTACTCACAAGTCTGGTTAGTAAGCTGGCATTAAACAGTTGAATTTCAGTGTGATGTAAACAACTGAATTTTTTTTATTGTTAAGGTTTGCTGCAAAAAAGTTTGGCTGAACCTTTAAACAACCTTTATATTTAATTTAAGGGCTTGAATTCACCATGTGAAGACACCTGGAACTTAGGCACTAGGTGAATCAGATTTAAGTTAGGCATCTGGCACCAGTTTGACTTTGGAGCTAGTGTTCTTACCTGTAAGACCAAGCCCTGTCTGTGTAGTTTCAACCATGAGGAACCCAAAATTAAAGGCTGTTTGGCAGATGATTTTCTCAGTGCTATAATGCTAGAATAGTTTCTGCATATGTCAGGTAGACCAAATAATATTTTCCATATAGTGAAGCTGTGTGATTGACCTTTGTATTTCTCAAGTATACAGGGCTTACTGTGATATAAAATTATGATTATTGACTAAACCCAAAATTTTCTCAAGCAAGGAGCATTAACTTCTTGATGTCCTTATTCCTAAGGCTGTAAATAAAGCCAGGTAAGTGTCTGGTAATCCAAATTCAAGTTAAATAAGAAGTATAACTGAAGACTGTTTCACTTCTACGTGCTTAACATGCTTAATTATGCAAACTGACACACTGTCAGTTGGCTTTCCTTTTCCTGTTTGTTTGCGGGGTGGGGGGTGTGTGTTTCTTTGTTGTGTTTTTTTTGACTGCGAAGATATTACAAAAATGTAAGCACAGGACTAATATTTAGAAAGAAGGTAATTAAAAATCAGAAAACAGATGTGCTCTATCTGCAGCACTTGTCAGAACTTCTCTTGCTTTGTTCTTGACTACAGACCCTTGGAGCTTGTGTTGTTCTGCAATATAAGAAAGGGGTGTGTGTCAGAGAAGATCAAAGAAGAGAGTGAGCTTTGGAATCAGCAGTGGAAGAATAGAATATATACCAAATTAGCCCTTTCTTCACCTCAAGTAATTGGATGTCTTATACCTGCAGACTTATTCATGAGTCCTTGGAGTGTCTCCTTAAAAAACAAAATGTAATTGCCTTCATATTGACTTCTTGGGCAGCTCTCCAAGTTTTCTTCAAAAGATCAGACCTTTGAGTGTACAGACACACATGAAACAATAGCTGAACTTGCCCTAGGTAGGATAATAATTACAAGACATATTAGACCTCATATGCCTTTAGGCCTTATCTCACGTGGAAGAGCAGGTTTGGGAAAACAGCTAAAGAATGGTTTTGACTGTTTCCGCAATACATTAAAAGTATTTTGTTCAGCTTTTTCTGAATCATTGGTTGGTATCAGTGAGAGGATAAGAACACTCAGCTGTCCACTGGTTGATTCTTCTTCATGTTTCCGAGCACTTCTGCAGTTACAGGTCCAACCCTTCTAGATGTCCTGTGGCAAACTGGCACAGGATTGTCCCTTGCAGTATATTATCTAGGGCTTTCTCCATTCCCATTTTAAGTGGTAAGACACTTGACTGCTTTAAAATACTATTTACAAGTTCTGTTACCTGCATGTGAAAGTTTCTGGGAGTTTTTTCTAACTGACAGGATAAAGCTTTATTTCCCTTTTCTGAATTTTCTGAGACACCCGATCTCCCTTGTTACTAACAGAAAATCATACAAACAAACCACATACATTTATCCAGGCTGTCATCCAGCCCAATTCTCCCAAGTTTCCTGTTTCTCAGCCCTTTGCTTTAAACCTTAGACCACACTGCCTAGTCCAAAATCTATTTAAAATATCACTTATGTATAAATAAGGTTTAGAGCAGCCATAGGACTTCTAAAATCCCAGGTATGAAAATCAATAACCAATATTCTGTATTTGTGTTTTGTAAATCCAGGAGCCATTTGCAAATATCATTCAGGTTTTGCTCATCCAAATTTTGTTTGGGATAAAAACAAGCAGGCACTTTGTGCTAGCCTATCCTCTGTTTAAAGTAAGAAAATCTCAGATGTGTTAAAGTTGCCACTGTAGGTTTTTGGAGGAAAATGGTAATTCAGACAGAATACTGTATAGCAAACACTCACTGAATATCTTCTTATGCGCTGGAAGTTACTTGTAGGGTGTTGGTTGATACTGTTGACAATAAATATTCAGTTTTTCTGCCTTATTCCCATGAAAGATGAGAATTTTTCCTTTTCACCACCACTTTAATGTTACCCAGGGGAACAAGTAAAGCATGCTCCTTTGGGTGACTTTGTTATTTAAAAATAAATCTGTTTCTTGCAACACTCGATACTTCTTGTTTTGGTACTAATTCTTCCAGGTCTGCCACTATTCCTGGACAATTCATTGTGCATTTGTGTCATTCAGGATCTCTATCTTTCACATAACAGGCACATGTAGTCCTTGCCGTTTAAGCAGTGTGCAGATCTGTGGGCATTTTTCTGGGAGTTTGTTTTTTCTTTCCAAAAAACTGGGCAGCTGCAGGAAGTCGTATGATCAGTGGCCCAACAGTTAGAGCAGTGCACTCTGAATTGGTATTGCACTAGAGATCCTCTAACACAAGTCTGGAAGCGGCTGCTCCCTGGCAGGCCTTGATGACCCTGGGCACTGCTGAATTTCTGTTAAGCTTGCACAAGAGTAGTGGTATTTCCCCACTCTCTTTCAAAATACTAGTTTGCACAAGTCCCTTGCATTTGACCAGCTCTTGCCAGGCTGGGGATTCAGTTCTACTTATTACAAGTACAGTCCTGGCTGGGCTTACACATGACGTTTGGGCACAGGCCAACTCTCACTGCATTTCTGTAGCAAGTGGTTGGAGGACAACTGCTGATAAGCTGTTTCTCAGTGTTGTTTTGATAACGCTGTGCTGGGTGCTGCCTGGGTGTCACGCTCGCTGCTGAGCTGTACATGGAGGAAAGGTCAGAACAAGTGGAATTGGCATAATCCTGACCCAAATCTGGGTAAATAGTGCATCAGAAAGCATTGCCAACCTAGAGAAGACCTACCAA
Source organism: Coracopsis vasa (assembly GCA_026283785.1). Lineage (NCBI taxonomy): Eukaryota > Metazoa > Chordata > Aves > Psittaciformes > Psittacidae > Coracopsis > Coracopsis vasa. The sequence goes on from JANHGB010042137.1 coordinate 40,688, forward strand.
GTATGTAGTCCATGGCATAAAACCAATCAGTACTATCAGGACCTGTGGGCACGTACAGTGATTGAAGTACTGTTGTTTGTCTTGTGGGTCCTCTATTTGTAAGGACTACGTATTTTGTTATTTTTAACTGACTCCTCTGAAACTGCTTGACAGTTCTTCTTTTTTCTTTAATTTTCTTTTTTTTTTTAATTTTTTTTAATTCTGGGCATAACATTTTCAAATGTTACCTTCCTTTACTCCTCACATGCAACAAGTTTCATGCAACACATACAACCCCATACCTCAAAAGACATCTCATATGTTGAAGTGTTGATTTTCTCAAGAGTTCTGCTCCCATACATGTAAATCCAAAAATGAGCAGATTCCCAGAAGAGCCTGTCCCATCAGTTTTGTTAACAGGAAGTAAGTGGGAGTGAGATTTTGCCATTGGAGCTTTGGGGGCTTTCTGAGTATGCAAAATTTGAGAGCTTTGCTTATTGCTCCATCAAACAGACACTAAGCCACAATCAAAAATATTGGTAAATCGTATAGGAAGAACCAGGACTTCAGGTGACAAGCATTAAAGAAAATTCCTTAGGCTTATTCTTGTCTTCCTTACTATGAGCTAATGCAGCATGCTTGTCTTTGAATGACAACAGGCTCTGTGTCCCTTTTCTGGTTTATGTACTGCTAGACCTATCTTGAGTTTCTCCTAATCTGCAGCCCAGAAAATGTGGAAATCTCATCAGACATGTTAAATCCATCCTTTCTTGTGTGGTTGTCCTTCAGTGAATGCCCCTGTGTTTGAACTCTCTCCAAGGCAACTGAATGCCTTGTTCAGGGCAGAAAAGTGTTGGTTTGTTTTTCATTTTTTGCTTTATTTTTTTTACTGAAGAGTTAAGGTGAAGCTTACACCTAGCCCATAAAAAGTACTTGTTTGTATTAACCAGGACCTGATCTGACCGTCTTCAGCTAGTTTTGGTAAGTAGAAAGACATGTGCATGAATTTGAACAAATGAGGCATCCTCAGGTGCTAGTGCTATAGGGTTATCTTTGTTAGGCTGGACAAAGCTGTGCAGGTCATTGTGGAGGGACACGCGCTTCTTGCTACTAGTCAGGTTTGTATTTAAGCAGGAAAAAGACCTGATCATTGAATATTGCTGGTGGCTGGACTAATTACAATTTTTCAAGAGAGAAGAAAAATTTTGAAATAATGTGGGTTTGCACAGCAAAACTTCAACAGTACCATTAGCAAAGTTGAAAATGGAAGACACTAACACATCTTTGTAAATCAAAACCCTAAAACTCTATAAACCTAACTTAGTCTGTTTGGCACTTTGTGAGGATGGAAATAACATGCTCAGTTCACCCAGCACTCATTTTTTCTCTTGTTTAATAATAGCCTTATTTGAGAGAAAACTCTCCTGCCTCCCTTAATATACCAAGTAATTACTAATTGCTAAGTTAAAGCTGAGGCAGGTGCAAATTTACACTGCCCCTGACACGGCTGGCATAAAAGGACTCTCATGTGGTAGTGCTTCCATTATGGTTTAGTTGAGGTTTTGGCTGTGGAGCTGCCTCTGTGGAGGCATATAGAAGAGTTGTTTGGGATTTTTTTTTATATATATCTTCTTATGTAAAGGTTCTGGACACAGTGTAAGGTATGTGCTCTTAGGAAAGGTTTGGCCTATCATTTAGGGGGAAGGGGAAGTAGTAAGTACCTTTTAGACTTATGGTTTCTTCCAAAATCAGAAAAAGCATATTGCTTATACCAGATCATTTCCAGACAAGCCACACACTGCCTGTGACCAAGAAATTTAAAGAGGGTAGGAACTTTTACCTTTCTTTATATGTATGCCCCCAGCATATTTCTATCGCAATCTGTAGTAGGAGATTTTTTTCTAGCCTCTGGCTCAAGTATTTTGCTACTTTCAGTGTTGGTGATCCCGTCTGTACTGTAAAGGGAGCTAAAATAACAGTCTTGAACATTTGGCATTCAAGCATAAAGAGACTCAAATATCCCACAACAAAGATGACAGTTACTTATCATTCCTATGCTCCAGATTGCCCTCAGAATCCTTCGGCTTAAAGCTGTGATGGTCAGAGCCTGGGGTGTATCACAGACTTGTTGGCTTTGCCCTCAGGGTTATTGCAACAGTTGTAATGTGCTGTGCAGGGACAATGGGATAGTGGGAAAGCGCTCTCAGATTTGGTGTATGACTTCTTTGCAGCTGGTATTTAAGTTTGGAAACAGTATCACATGAGGAGACTCAGTAATGTGGCTACAGTTAAATGACTGCTTTATCTCTTACATAATAATTTGTAAGTGGGGTACTCTGAGACATAGTCTGGTTGTTGGGTTTAGAATGTTCCCGAAATGCCTTCAAAAATCTGTGTGACTCTTGCTTTGCATTAGCTAATGTGCTCACAGGAAAAACTTTGCACAGAATCACTCACCAGGGCCTTTTAAAGGTTAAACAGCAAGTTATTTGTAGTAATTAAATTACATCTCATCTCTTAATTCCTGAGTAATTAGAGAATTGTACTGCTTTACAAAATAATTTTCATGCCTTTGCTTTATTCCTCCACACTATTTACCCACAGACCACCTTGAAAGCTCATGGGTGGACATGCTGTTTTCCAGCCTGGAGTCAAGACCTGCAAAGAGACAGCTGTGTATTTGATTTCTGCAGGTGCTTTTAGACAGTAGATGGTTGCTTAGCCTGGAGTCGAATAGCTCTGGGCCAAAGTAATTGGTCTCCATGCATAGTTTGTAACTAATTGTAGTATAGAAGCCTGGAGCACTGGATACCTCTTTCCACTACTGTGGTACTCAGACAAGTAGGATATGTTTGAGACATGCCAGCTTCTTAACCCCAAGAGTCTACGTGATAAATATGCTATAGCAGGCTAGAACATGCAAAGACTCTCCCGCCTTCCCCTTATGGTATACTGTTTCCACATTTGCAGAGCAGCAAATTTTTATAGTACTACACATCTCTAATAGAGAAGTGTTTTTCTGTAATAGAAAAGTATTTCTCTGCTGCCCAAGAGGAGTAAAAGAAATTAGAGGGTAAAAACATGTTCAGAGTTGTGTGCTCAAACTGAGGCTTCTGCCTTTTCTTTAACTGGCCAAACTTGGTGATCTGCCATTTGTAGAGTCTCAGCATCAGTTTATTAATGTATATTTTCATGAGAGAAACAAAGTAGGAAATGCTGAGAAATCGTCACAGTTGTTCCACCTAATTTGGGAAGTCCTAGGCTGTGGGTTTTATAACTCAAGTACAGCTCTGAGAAAAGACCCACCTTTAAGAGGTGTATTTGTCTTGTCTTGTTGGGTTTCATTTATGAAAGAAGATTCTAAATCTGGTTTAGTTTAGGAATGCTGAAGTGGAAAGATATAAGTCTGAAAAACTGTGTGATATAAATTCCAAGGGGAAAGGGGAAAGGAAATATTTAGGATGGTAGGCAGGATAAATATAAGCAAAGGAAAACTGAAACGGAACATCATATGAAAAATCCTGGAATTAAAATGTGTTCAGCTGGGTTGCAATATAGTTGTATAATCTTAGCTCTTTAAAACACTCAACTTTAGATTAGAAATACACCAGAAAAGTAGCTATATATCTGTAGGTTCCATCAGTAAAATCTATTTAAAGAATCTGCCTACACTCTTGGTGTTTGCTCCCCTCTTCTCTATTGCCTTTTAAAGTTTTTCTCACTGCAGTAGCAGAAAGGGGGCTTGGGAGAAAAACAGCTGAGGCAGGTGAGTGGTTTGCAGGGCCTATGTACCTGCTCTGAACACAAACTCATGAGTCCAGTTCTCTTTCTTTAGCATATCACTGTGAGTACATTCTCGTGTAAATAGGTAGGATTTCCTGGAAACAAATCCTTACAAAACCTTTCTGTCGCGCCCTCTGCTAAAACAATATTTCCACATATCCTTATAGCTGTCTGAACTTAAAGTAGTTTTTCAGATCCCTGAACCTAGCTGACGCTGAATGAAAGTGGCATCACTTCTCCCTCTGTCATGTAGGAAGCAGTCATACATCATTATATTCCAAAGCTAAAAATCCCACGTGGTTTTCCTATGTGTCTACTAAATCATTTGTGTCTTTTATAGTGGCAGGCATTGGACTTTCCTGCATTGTGTCTACTGGGGGCAATAGAACTAAAGTTCCTCAAATACCAGTGTGCCGTTTAATTTTATTTTATTATTTCAATTGTCCTCAAATACTGGATTTAAACACAGGGCAGAAGGTAAATGGGTCCTTTCCAGCTTTGGATTGCCAGCAGGTTTGCTGGACTTGAGTAATTTAGTTTTTTTTTAAAAAAATTTAAATTACTAAAGCTGGAAGTCAGGTTTTGGGCATTACCAGGATTTTGTATAATACTTCTATTCCCTTACACACTGCCAGTTGCTAACAGCACGTGTAGTAAATCCTATGTGGCCTAGTTTCTGGAAGCTGCAGGCTGAATTAGTTTAAAAGGACTTGAGACACATTGCCCAGATGTGAGGCTTTTTTTAGATGCTAAGTCATCCAGCAGTTTAAAACTAGAAATGGATTTGGAAAAACATCCCTGAACTTGAGAAGAAATATGGATACAAACTTTGAAACTAATATTTTTCTCTACTGGAAAAGAACCCCCTAATTTTCTATCTACCCCATTCCTCCTTTCCCTAAAAAAGCAGTATTTTTCTGATCATGTGAACTTTATTTACTGACTACCAAGTAATTACATGGTGAGTAATTGGATGACTTTGCAGGACTGGAAATGGAATATTTACTTCTTAACCTGTAGGTGAGTATTTCAGCTCTGTACTACCCCAGCAGTGAGCACAGATTGGTTTTAAGTGTCTGCTGCATGCCACGTGGTGGGATTCAGCTCAGTGGAGTTAAGTGTGTGTGTTGCATGTAACCACTAGCTCTATTGGCAGCCTTGGGAAAGGAGCAAGGACAAAATGGATCTCAGAGGGAATGTTCCTCTAGTTTTTACATTACAGTATGGACTGTATCTATGGCTATCTGGAGAACATACAAGTGTTTGTAATCCAAATCTCAATTTGCTTATGCTGAGTACCTGCTGAGCTCTGCTATCTTTCACTGACACTAGATGAAAATTAAATATTTGAATTAGCTTCAGGATTTTAAGTAATTGTCTAAATCACCACTTGAAAAGGAAATATGATCTTAAAAGAAAACCTTGTAATACAGAAACTGCCAGAAGGAATCAGTACATGGTACTGCTTTAGTGGAAAGAGGTGAAACAATTCTTGCCATTTTATGATGGTGGATCTTTTCTTCTTGACCCAGCAGCAGCTGATTAGTTACCCTGAGCTGCTTTAACCTGCACCAGCTACCACTAATATCCCTCGTTTTTTGCTTAGGAAGGAATGGTGAAAATATGCATCCCAGTTGTTGCATATATAAAAACTTACAACATGAGCAAAGCTTGTGAAAAAAAGCCTGGCACAGAGTGAGGTTTTATTCACATGGATAAAGGTGGTATTTTTCTTGTTTGGGTTTTTTTTGTTGTTGTTGTTTAGTTGGTTTTTTTTTTAATCCCATGGAACCTTTTCCTCCTATAGCTTTTGTAAATCTTCTTCCCCTTGTTGTCTGGAGATTTAAAACAAATAGCTAAACAATCAAGAGTATTTAATGAACTCTGTATTGCCTCACTATTAACTGAGAGAATTTCTAGGTTTCCCACTTCCCCAACTGGCCTAAAATCACAAAAATAACCTCATCTTGTTATAATCCTATTTCACAACTCATTTTTCACTGCTTCATTCCACCCTAGACTGGATTTTCTTTCTTCTTAGCTCTCATTTTTCCCCTACCACACATGTATCCACTCTTCCTCTCTCACAAACAAGCTTGCTCACACACCCCCACACATCCACTCTCACATGCATCAGGAGTGGTTTACAGCTCAATTTGAAAGATGTTTCTTAACAGAATAAAAAAAAGTTCTCATTGTTTCTGATGTGGAGCACAAGTAACAAAACAAAGGAAGCCAGAGTGGGCAGTGAAACCCTTGTGGTCTGCAAGCTCAGTTGTGGGAAATGTGGTGTTAATTTTTCTTATTTTAAAATCCTCTAATGCCTCACACAGAACTTGAAAGAACACTTTGTTTACTTAAAAAAAATAATAATCTGATGACTTCGTTATATGGGATTTATTTGGGTTCTTTCTTTCTCTTAACTAGGAAAGCTTGTAGGAAAACAGGATACTTGTCTCTGAAGAGGTTGTCTGCTACTTATTTCCCACATAAACTTCCTGCTGCTGCTTCTTCAGAAACTGTCTAATCCACTGGCATCCCAGGCCTTTAACTATTCATTGTGCACCTGGTCCCCAAAACATGGGCTTTCTGAATGAGTTTGCCCTCCCCATATCACTCCTGCCCCTAAAATCTTTAACATCCCCTGACTAGGGCACCTCTCAAGTTTGCCCTCGCCCATCTTACTTTTAGAGCTGTTTTGTTCACCTCTGTTCCGTAAATTTCCCTGTTTCCTCTCATGCCATTCTTCTCAGTACCTAAACTTGAACTATAACCATTTTCTGTTGCAGCCTATAGGAAAGAGCTCCTGTCTTCTGTGGATGCTTCAGCACTGTCTCACTGTACACAGAAAACACTCACAGGATTAGCAAGTCTCCTTGGAAATTTGATTTCCAGATTTTCTTTAACTCCATGTTCACTCCTTTCACCCTTATATTAGCACACTTGTTATGACCTTCCTTTCTTTAGTTTAACTGTTCTGTATGGAATGTGGTAATACCATGACAAAACTTTTTTTTTAATGTGATAAAATGCCATTTTCTTCCATCAGGAAGATCACACAACTGTGCATTAAAAGGTCAATGTACAAAAACCTTATAAAAGTATTGATCAGCCTGGAAGCAGGTGATATTTTTGTAATGCCCTGGTGTCACCATGACTAAACTGATTAAGGCACAAATGATGAGGACATTCACTTTAGTCAGTTCAGCTCCTGGAATAGTCTTCCAGCCCCCAGTCTCCCAGTGTTCTGGATAAATGTGCTTGGAGTTCGTTGTAAAACTCCAGGTCAACGTACGGCCGAGTACTCAAACAAAGCAAAATGTTCTGACCATGTGCAAAGCCAGCCCTCCTGTCTGTGAGGCCACAGGTGAACTTGTGACAGAGAAATGTGAGCAGCTGGCAGGCCTACAGTAGGTGCCATCCAAATTGGTCTTGATGAAGGTGAACTGTTCCTTCTCACTGGTGACACTCTTTCCTCTACTGCCTTGCAATTTGACTGGCTGCTCTACAGTACTTGAATTATCCATATAGTCTTACATCTGATATAATTTGATTTGGGAAAAAGTTTCCAGCTAATTCTCACTAGAAAATAGTAACAGAGCAACAGGCTGAATGTGTCCAGCACTAACTACTGGGGCTAGACTAATAGGTCTAACAAATGAAGCTAAGCCTTGAGACTGGAGAGTGAAACAAGTGGCTTGCTTATTAAGCATGTCACACCAGGAGCACTGCACAATGGCTTTCTGTGATCTGGGTGGTGTGCCAGGACTCGGGGCCAAAACTTGGTCCTAGCTGTTTAAGTCCCTGATTACCTGGGAGATGCTCCTTGTTTGCAGTGTCACATACCCAGAGCTGGTGACGAGGGAGCTAGAGTGGGAATGCGTCAGGACGACGTTTGTGGCAGCACAATCTGTATCACAGCCTGTGTTGGCTAACTTGCTAGGCAACTTCTGAATGCAAGCTTTCTCAACTGCTTGGGAGGAGGTGAGCTGATCTCCTTTTGAGAAGGGCTAGAACAGAGCAGCTCTGATTTTGAATCATTATTCTGCCACTGATTAATTAACAATGGGAACAGTTTATTCATTAACTGAACTTGTCTGTCTTCTCTGCTTTAATTTGTGAAAAGCAATTAAGTACTAAGGTTGATGAACCAGAGTGTAAATACACAAACATCTAGCCCCAGAGCCCTATGGCTTTCGTTATATGAAGAGGGCATTAATACATCCATGATGTAAATTTCTTGCAACTCTCCTGCTAGAGCTTGTAGGGATGAGGCTATGGATAGTGAGAATTGTGGGTGCAGTGTTGGCACCCACATGCTACAGAAGCTGGACACTGGGCCAAGATCAGCATGCAGATGCAGCTGATGCATCAGGCCCTGCGTGGATTTAGCAATTGCTATGCATCTTTGCAGCTAGCAATGTTCCATAACAATCTTGTATAGAAGGGATTTCCTTCTCATCTTTTACCTTTATAAAAGCCTGGTTTGAAGTGCAGCTACTCATACTTGCTGCAGTAGCAGAGAGGATTTTTTGCTATGTATGTAAGGATTACTAGATCCATCACTGACATACATTTGCCTTCTGGATAGAAGACAGCAGCCTTTATTACTGTTTATAACTGTTTCCTATGGACATTATAGCATTGTGATACCTTGCCCCTCTGCAATTCCTGGCGCTCAGTATGGATGAGAAAAACACTGCCAGGTGAGCAAGCAACCGATGGTATCCTGCCCAAGCAGTTTAAAGTTGCATGTGATTGAAATCTGTAATGATTTCCACCCTTCTGGGCATCAATTGGACAGCTATAGACAAAAAGTGATTCTACGTTTGAAAGGTCTTAGCAGATGGAGGGATAAGCTTCTCAATGGTCATTAACTGATACAGGCAGACAGTTGACTCCTAAAAGCTCTAAAGCAAAAGGCAAAGCAACTCAGAGGGGAGAAAGATGTGTATTTTTCTTTGAATTTAATCTTTAGCTGCTGTTTCTTATCACAGTCCAATGATTCTGTAGTCAATTTGCAAACCTGGGTCTCTTTTTTCCAGGAGTGAGTTCAATCACTTAGATTTCTTCTCTTATTCTCATGTGACAGATGAGGCACCTACATTGTAATTATGACCAGATTTTTTTTTTTTTTTTCCCCAAGGACTTTTCTTGGCTCTTTCTCATCGCTGCCAGGAAGAGTTTAGTAACAGCCAAGGGGAGTTGATATCTTAGTTACCAACTTACTTTCTTTACCCCTTGGTGAGATGAACTTACGCAACTGCAGACTTGTTTCACTTACATATTAATAGCAGAGTGTGGTAGCACCTAGAAGAAAAGACTAGAATACAAGCTAGGCCTCCGTCTGTCAAATGTTCTCCTTTCCTGCTGGGAAAACTATGTGTGACAAAAGGAAAGAAGGCAGAAAGACATGGAGGTAAAGAAGGAGATAGCAACAAAGATGGGGCAGAAGCTGAATAACTAGGTCTTCCAGTCTCATTTGTGAACCTGCTTTTTTATTTCAGCCCTTTTAAAGAGGATTTTTCTGGCAATCAAATTAGAAATGGAGGCCAAAGCCTGAGCATGCAGTGGGACAAAATGGCAACTTGATACCTCAAGACACTCTCCTCTCTTCTGTGAAGGTGAACTGTCATGGGATTCATGACATGAGAATGGATATAGGTTAGCCTCAGAGAGCCTGAGAAGAAGGTAGCATATAATGAAGGATCTGAATCTCAGTGGCACTTCTGTCACTGACACAGCTCAGAGAAAGGCAGAGCATTTAATTACAGAGGGTTTCAATTACATGAGCTGCTGGTGCAATGTGTAGTCAAAAGCCTATATGGAATAGGTCCTCCAGGTGGCTGAGCATACTTTCAAGATGAGATATTTAGGATGGATGAGACAGGAATCTAAAAAGTGTTTGATGAAGATGCACTGCAGGGCATCTTGCTAAGAGGCAGCTGAAGTTTGTATATAGGCAAGGGAATATTGACTCTGCTTTCTCTGAGACCCCCACCACGAATTAGTTTGACTTGCGACAACCACAAGCTGAAATAAAATAAACCTAGCCCTGCATGCAGCCTGTGGATGCCTCTCTTCTGCCAGCAAAAATGCTTTCAAGTGTCTCTGCTGATGCAGTTTGATATTGAAAGAACTTTTTCTTTAAAAAAAAAAAAAAGCTGATGACATGCCACTTGCACAGATGAATAACATGTTTCCCTTCACTTGGGTTTTATGACTTCTCTTCCCGTCCTCTTTGGTGTTTGTGCAGCAGACAGAAGCAAAGCTGACTGCTCACTCCTACCCTGGAAAACCAATGTGTGGAATAAGCAGACAGAATGAGCAAAGGGAAACTGGAGGTGTAACTGGGCACTTGGACTTGAGGAAAATAAAGAACAAATGTTTGTCATAGAGCTTGCATGTCAATGTCCAGCCAGAGTAGAGAAAATGTCAAGCTTAACAGCCTGATCAAGTATGACAAAGTTTTCTTTGAGAAGGGAATCTGAAGCCCTACTTTCTCAGGACCAATCCAGAAAAGGATTTAAGCATCATGATATTCGGCACAGCAATTTCCACCACCACCCTCTCAGAATTCAGGAGCTTGGTTACAGCACAGGAATGCACAGAGCTGACTTCTGATTATTACGTAATGAAATTAGCTAAGAATAGCAGTCACACCAAATGGATGGGATGCAAGAAAGCCTAATCCAGCCAACTGGCAATGCTGATGAGACCTGGGAATCTTATATTCTCTATACTGCCTAGATTTAGAGAGTGATCTCAGAGGTGACATTCTGAAATAGAATTAGGATTCTGAAACTGCTTCTGGCACATAAATGCCTGGTCTGTGTTTTTTTGTGTAAATGCTGCTATTTTCTCATAAAACATCTTTGAAGGAGGAGCAACCACCTTTGTTTCATGGCTAGATTACTCATTCAGGAAGTGTTAAAGATGAGTATAGACCTTCTGCCTGCAGTGACACCATAAATAACTCTCATACTGGAAAACTTTCAGCATTTCTTGAGAGTGGGTCAGTGTGCACAGATTCACTGAAAAGCAAGCAGAAATACAGTATGATTGAATAGCACAGTGATTGCACCTTGAAACACCAGATTGTTCATAGTTTTCAATGATTTGCTTGTTCTGTTCATTTTGAAGGCAGGAGCTATGCATTCATACAACTTCATGTAAAAATATGGATGGGATGCTATCAAGTGCTGGCATACCAATTGCTAACAAGTTCAAGATTACTTCCTCAGTGACAGATTCCCACTTTGAGTGCTGGAGTGAGGGGTAAGAGTGCTGGTTTGTCAGCATATATAGCATCAATAGGACCCCACTGATGGTTCCAGTGGCCTAAAATAAAACAGGTTAAGGAAAAGATAACATAAAATATAAAAATGGCATAGTTATGTCTGTCCTTCCAATCAGGCAATGTGACAAAGGAGAATTCAACAGCAGAGCAGTAGACTGGCATACAGCTGGGTTGCAACAGCCAAATAGACTGAAAATCAGCACACCCTCAAGAGATGTCATTTTGTTCTAAGTGTGTTGCAGGCCTTTTTCTGTGCTCAAAAGTGGGGTCTGCAAAGGCATATTAGATTTCTCTTCCATGCTCTCCTCTCTTCTCACTTTCACCTGAGGGGTGATACAGATCGTTATGATCTCCAATGACTCATGCTCAGCAGCACAAAGTTAAATTGATTACCAACTCATCCTCCAGGAAATACTGGTGGGTATCCTCAGGAATTTAGGTTAGGTTCAGGTAAACATCTCTCACACTGGTTCTTCTGATGACTGAAGCAACTTGGTCCTTCCTGCTTTCTGTTTCTAACAACAAAGGTCCTCTTTTCAGTTAAACGAAAAAAAAAGAAGTATATACTTGGTAATTAAAAAAACTCCAAAACCCAACAAAACCCCCCAACAAACTTCTCCATCAGAAAATATAATGATATACCAGAAGAACCATTTATGCATTAAAAGCTCTTCTCAATTTTCCAGAAGGCATCCGAAGCTCATTAAAAGAGGCTTTATTTTAGTGTGGTTGTGGTTTTCATTTTCTCTCTTCTTAAAACAGCTTCTGTCACAGACAAATCACTTTCTCTGGCATTTTCAAGCACATATTTCCTACGAGTCATGCTAATACCATCATAGGAGGAAAGCATTTAACTATTGCTGTTTCACCTCTGCCTAAGCAGAGAGCAATTCTGACTTGCAATTGTCATCGATTACAATTTCTGCTGTAGGGAAATATAGCCACAATACACCCATTTACTTAAATAATGGAACCAATGAACTTACCCAATGACTAATTTCTGCACTATGCAAATGTATTCTGTGTGATTAAATTGGTGGAATACGAAGAGACCTCCAAGTCAAGTACCTAACGATGTATCCAAGATGCAGCACACAAGCTTGAGATTTCTTGCAGGCTATGTTAAGGATTAGATAGGAATGAGGGGTAGAACTATTTCTCAGTGGTGGTGTAATTGGATCAAGTTGTTTTATTTTATCTGCAATCTGCCTCCAGTGTCTGGGTGCCAGTCTGTGGTGGCCTTATCCGCAATGTTTGCTATGTAACAGTCTTATCCAAAACGTTTTCAAGTCAATGCAAAACTTCTCATTGCTTTTAACATGTTTTGCGTAAGGCTCTGATTTGAACACACATGGGAAACCTCAATTATAGCCTTCATCTCCCCACTTTGAAAACATGACTGTGGCCACCCAGAATGAAGAAGACTTCCTCAGTGCCTACAGCTGGATTTTTTTATTGTTGCATCCCTTACAGGCAATGTCACTGAGTGAAGTCTGATTGAGTAAGGTACTTCAAACACATTCTTAATTTTAAGTCAGCATTTGGGGCTGTGTAAATCAGGGGAAGTACTTGGGTACTTAAAATAAGGCAGGTTCTCACCAGAGTCCTAAAACGTGCACGAAGTCAGAATAGTCATACCTACATCAAATAGTCCTCCTTGTTACTACCACTACTAACCATACTGTGCTATTGGGGAATGATATGGGATACTTTCCTCTCTGAAACATTCTGTCGAAGTAGCTGAAACAAAGCATGTATTCACTTGACAGAGGACTGGAAGAAAGAGATGGCTTTGAAGTACACAGTAGCTGACAGAATTAATGTGGAGACTGTTGCTGGCAGAAGTAAGCCCACCGATGGGGAAGAAGTAGTTAAAGAGGACTATCAGTCCCAGAACTAAATACTAGAAGACAAATCTCTGCTTCAGTTATTGCTATGGATGCAGAAAGTTAATAGGAAAATGAAGCTGAATCCCCTACTGCTGCTATAGTGTGTCTGGCCTGTTGTCTATGGTGGCATTACCTTTAATGCTTTCTTTGTGGGTCTCCAGAACTGAGTAGGTAGCAGTATTGTCAATAGAGTCTACTGGTTTCCATGAACTTGGTGTGCTTTCTAGGCACACCAGGGTGAGGTTTTGTAGGACACTGAAGCTGGCCTGCTATTTCATTGCTTTTTAAAAGAGGTGAGCTTGGTATTTTATTGGCTTTATTATTAGCTGGGCAAGTTAGCCAGCTCCCAAGTTAGACAGGTGTCTGGATGGGTGCAAAGAAAAGGGCAACAGCTGTCTACAACTGTGGCAGAGGGAGGGACTCTACATCAGTGATTAAAGCATAGCCACTTCCTGCAAGGTCACCATTTTTCATACCTCTTGCCCCAGTAGTACCACCTGTATTTTCAGAGCTTCATCCCTCTCTATGTAAGGTCATGCAGCAGAAGAACTGTGACACTGAGGATGTGTGTAGATGAAGGAAGGTGGTTAGTGCAGCACTGGTGATGGATCCTGAGTATATGCTTAGAAACAAGGAACTCTCCTCTACTGTCTTTGTATAGAGCCTATGTCAAGTCATTTTGACTTTGTGACACCCTGTTTTCCTCTCTTTACAGGAAAACAATAGCTTTCTGCCTTCTAGAAGTTTTGCAAGGTTAAATGATTTCTTTTCCAGAAATTTAGTTGGTTTCAGCTTCAGAATTATCAGTCATTCTCATAGTTGCTGTGCATACACTTATTTTAAAAAAAACCAAACCTATGGGAGATGAGAAGACTGAAGGGTAGTGCTCCAAAACAAATTTTAGTGGTTATTACTGTAGCGAATAGCTGGGTTTGGTAAACGTCCGAACAAGACTTTTTTCTTCTCAGCAATTTTTTTTTTTTTTTCCCACAGAAGAATGTGAGCCTCTCTTTATTAGGTGTAAATTGTGTATTGCTGCATCAAGAGAACGATGCCGATTTACATGGGATCATGGCTTGGCTTATTCAAGCTCTGCTCCACTTTGCTGGACTACTTTGCAACTGAAAGCAGCATCCTTCTGATTTCTTCTGCAACCTTATTGCTCACATCTTCCAGGCCATGGTGTTTGTGTTTCCTGATTTTAAAGCACAATGTCTTAATTATGGTCAGAAAAAAAAAAGACGAAAGGAAGCAGAATGTCCTGATTTGTCTTTTAACTGGAGTTCTTACTGGTGTTTATTTCAAAGTGTAATTACAAGAACGGAAATGATTATGCAAAAATGGCCTTTTCCTACTAACAACCTTTGCTGCTTGTGTGTATTTGAATGAAATCTGCAGACCTTTGTTTACACAAGTTTTATTGCAAGTCATATTTATTTTCCAGTCTCTATTACAAAATAGCTTTGCCCCAAGGGCTGTTTCCAGGGAGAGGAGAAGGATAAAGAAAGAACCAGAGGGACCATCAGTGAAAGTCACTGCTGTCTGTTGCTTCTCTAGTCGCCGGCAGCTTTTGCTGCCGAAACAGTTAGCTTCTCCTGCCCCCTCGTGCAGGCGCGTAAGCACTGCCAGCAATTTTCTCGCAAAAATCTGCTCAGAAAAAAGGCAAAATAGAATAGACAAGCAAAAGAGCCTCGAGATATAGCAGTTACGTTGAACAGTGTTTTGTAATGGATTCTCTTTGATAGCCATAGGAAGATAGCTATCTAGTCCTGCACTGGAGAATCTCCTAAGACATTAGAAAAGAGAAGTTATTTCTCGAAAACTTGGTTCTCCAGGCTGTAGGACACAGAAGCGTCTGAGGACGGTAGATCTGGTGAAAATCTCAGTTCATGTGTCATGTTCAGGTTTGAAGATAAAAAATTTAATCTGAAGAATGGTATTTCCAAGAATTAAGTGTGGAAATATCAGCTGGGCCTGTCTGTTTTACTACTTCCCTCTGCAGGACAGCTTTTGCTGCCATGTTGCTGGGTCCTGCTGCCACCTGGTGCTCCTTATCCCATCATCTTGTATTCAGATGTCTCAGGCTAGACATCTGTTTTCCTGGACTATGCCTCTCACTACACTGAGATTCTAAATATTTTTTGAGTGCCCTTAATTGAAAAAAATATCAGGAAATTTATCAAACAGTTCCTCAGAAAAATCATGGTAGTCAGAGGGTGACAGACCCTGCAATATCTAGGTTTTGTACTTGTATTTCAATACACCAATACTGGGCCATGTTTTGAAGACTTTTCGGTTTGTTTTTCTCAGTGCTAACTTAGACAAAATTTCACTGAGCTTAATGGGAGTTTAGCTGGCCGGAGAATGAATAGAAATGGAATCAGGACTGTGATAGTTGGTCCTTGGTTTTGTTTGTTGTTTTTTTTTTTGAACACAGATTGATCTGTATTCCAAAACCTGCACAGCAGATGGTATTGAATAACAGCAACAACTTCCTCACCTTATTTTTGAGAACCAAACAGTTCTAGGATGCAGACCAGGTTAGATAACTAGTGCTATTGAGGAAACACATAAACACAGGCTTTGGTCTTATATATCCTTATATTCTGGATGCAGCTGAACTTCCTTAGGAAAAAGAGCAAGCAGTAATATAGGACTGATCAAGAGCAGAGAGAGGGTAAGAGGAATGGTCAGGAATACAAATCCTATAATTCTTTTCATAGGGGTCTGTCTTGTAGTGTTTGGGCCTTTTTCATCATCTTTCTTTGCATAAAAGAAGTTCTATGAAGCTCCTGTTTCAATTCACAAAAGTATGGAGGAAATTGTTTCTGTGATTACTGTGAACAACCCCTTAAGGGCAGACTCGTAGGGTCTCCATTTCTCAAAACTGGCTTTGCTAACTGGAAAATCTTCCTGTAAGCGGTAGGGTACCATCATGTTATACAGTGGCAGGAGAGTGTGGGAGTGAGAAGGTGAGGGTGAGCACTCAAATAAACAAAGTCACAGAAGAAAAATCTGCTAACAGTTGTTAAATACAAGGATACAACCTCTGTGTCAAAAAGTCCCTAAGCTATGGATTGCTGAAGCCCATAGCTTTCCCAGGGGAAGTATAACAGTAAGTTTGCTATGCCGCTCTACCTAACTACTTATAGCCATTGCCAGAAAAAATAATCAGCTAGGTGGATCTTCAGTCTGATCCTGCGGTTTTGTTCTTAAGGGGTCTCTTAATCTGAAACCCAATGAGAGCAAATAAATTGTGAACTACAGGCAAAGAAATTAGAAAGCAATTTACACACTCTTTCCAACACCAGGCAAACCTGGCTGCATATGTACAAGTAGCTATGAAAGCAGATGGATACAACAAATGGATTCATCAGATCCCAATTTTAAATAATTCAACCTAGAATGATAGAGTGTTGTTGGTGTTGTTATTAAAACATTTTTAAGGCCTCAATTAAGCCTTGAGAAAGGGAGCCAATGCACCTTTAAAACTTTCTGCTTAATCAACTATAGCGAATGCTCATTTAATGATTGTCTTTCTGTACCAACAAGAAGTAACAACGCTTTTAGCAAAAGAAATAGAATGAGAGAGAAATTGCCTAATCAGCCCTACTCATGCAGTGCTTTGTGAGAGAGATGATTATTGAATTTTCAGTCTCTGCAGAATTTTAATGAAGCTCCGTCTTGCTGGAAAATACAGCCCTTTGTCAATAAAGTTCAATAACTCGACCACCCATGTAATAACATGTACTGCCTGAAATCTTTCACTTGCCAAAGCCAGAGCCCTGCTGGAATCTCCCTGAAAGTTAGAAGTACTCATTTGTGTTCTGTATTTTCCTACAGTCTGCATGCAGTGGAATTTGTATTTACTGTAGTGAAAGTCTGTTTACAGTGAGGTAAAGAAAAAATTCACATTTGTCTCAGTGTGTGGTTGCTATTCTAATCAGAATATTGCCCCCCTGAAAGGGAATACAATCAACCTGTGTTTAGGACTGCATCTGTCACACAAAGAGAACAACAAAACTTTTCACTGAGTTGAGAAATAAGTAACAAGGCACTGGGAAAGACAGAACTATAAGCAAGGGAAGTAAAAAAATGTTTCAATAAGATCTGAGCACATAAGGTTTAAAAAAATCAGAAAGTGCAAGGGTTTAAACAATTTTTTATTGAATAACAGGCCACACTGATGTCCTCTGTGCAGCTAGTTTCAAACAGAAATTCCATTCTGGATCCACAAGACCTTTTTCTTCATGGAAGTTTCATTGTGGCACTAATTGATTGCCGTGAGAAGTTGCTTTTTATTAATTGTCTTTTTTTTTTCAGTTGAAAAAACTTTTGCTGAAACAATTTCTATGTTGGTTCCGCTCTGACTCTGGACTGGACTCCAAGATGAGCAAGAGAGGAATTAAATTTGTGTAAAGGAAAATCCTCATGCAGCAGTGGGGAGCTGGAATTTGATGAAGCCAGAAGAAGAGGACTCAGTAGTTCAAATGAGAGGACACAAAGTTAACAAAGAGAATGTTATCAGAAACCAATGGGATGATATTCAAAGAATATCACAGGGACAGATTTGCAACAGCAACATAAAATTTTAGAATCAACTCTTACTTCAAGCTTGTGATGGAAGTGAAGAAACCTGTAGAATATATGTCATGGAGAGCAGCAGGGAGTGTGAAGATCTTGTCCAAGTGCCCATAAATGTCTTCCAACTACTGTTTAAATGAAACGAAGCTAATACAGCAAAGTTAGATGGACAGAATAAACAGGGAAGTAGTTAGAGATACTCAGAGGCTGGAGAACAGGCAGTCAAAGAATAATAATTTAATGGATAATGTCTGCTTTATGCAGAGAGTAGAAGACCAGAAAAGCTTAATGAAGATCCTTATAAACTATGGAAATCTGTCAATAAAATAGTGTGACTAGCTGGAAATACTGCAGGCTGCTTTGGAGAAAAATATTTGTCTACAGCTTAATGCAAAACCTTGCAGAGGGATGCCAAAAATGCATTAAAAGTTTCACAGCAATTGCCTGGGGGGAAAAACAACTAAAGACTGGTGAGCCCTAGTTATGGCTATCAGACAATACTTTTAAATTGGATATGTGTCCAAAATTCTTACTATCCTGACCAATATGACTAACCAAGTCGTCCAGACAAAAGGAGATGTGGGTAACAAAGGACTCCTGTTCCAAAACTGGTCGCAGGTTAGCATTACAATCCTCCGGGAATTTTATGACATTCAATAGTAAAAATGGAAAGAAATTAGAAAGGGTGAATGGGTTGCCCAAGGAAGTTGTGAATGCTGGCAGTTGGACAGAGGTTGGACAGAGCCTTGGGTGACATGGTTTAGTGTGAGGTGTCCCTGCCCATGGCAGGGGGCTTGCAACTAGATGATCTTAAGGTCCTTTCCAATTCTAAGTATTCTATGATTCTATGATAATAAGTATTAAGTAACACTGCTAAAGCTGTGAGAGCTTGAACCAATGAAAGAATTAGCGTGCAGATGGAGGAAAGCAGAGGTAGAGAGAGATACTGGGAAAGAATAAAGGAAAGAGAATTATTCTGGAATGAAGTGGAGATGATGGCACTGCTGAAGAGAGATTTAACAGAATGGAACTGTCCATTTTGTTGAAAGCTAATCTAAGTAGAAAGACAGATTATTAAATACTTGTAGAAGAATTGTTTTCATGTTCAGAGAATGAAACCCAGAGGGACATAAAAAGAACATGATCTGAATTTTTAAAAACAAGGAGACTTCTTTCTTGAGGACTTGTTGGGAAAGAGGTTGGAGTTGAAGTAGCAGGTACTGTATTGGAGAAACAAAATTTATAAATAAGGTGATAAAGAGAGTAGATTTCTGAGGCCTCATCAATAGGCTGGTAAAGCAGTGTGGAGGAAGCACAATTTTATTGGATGTGTGTACCAGGAAAGATCTAAGTGAACAAAGCCTAGAAAGGAAAAAAAGGGAGAAAAGAGAAAGAAGTACATGAAAGTTAATGTTTGAGGCATAATAAGACATGTTCTAATAACAATAAAGAAAGAAGAAAAAATTGCCAGCAGGACAAGGAATTGGAGAGGGTGTGGAGAACAACAAATTTGCATATACCAGTGTTTGCTGGAGTCAGACAACTGCCAGAGCATTTGTGGTTTATGTTCTAGAATAAACATCTGGGAAGTGCCCAGGCTTAGTCTTACAGAATGTATAAACCAACTGAGATTAACTGGTTATTAATGAATACAAGGTAAGAAACTCTTTCTCTGTACTTGTCAAGTGAGACTCTCCCACAGGTGGGTGTAGGTTAGCCAAACCTTTTAAAAGTCATTTATTTTCTGTATCTTAAAGTTGTTCAGACGATAAAAAGTGTTGTTGAATGATATATCCTAGGTCAATCAGAAAAGATGTTGATCCATGTTGGGGTTAATGGGTAAGATTCTGTCCTTTTTGTGGAAGGGAGTCTGAAAAGTCTATCGTAACGGTCCCTTTTAGTTTTACACTACATTGACACAAAATATTACATCTCATCCTCTTCAGATAGAGGCATCATTCTTTATAAAATGGTGTATTCAGAATACATAGTATTTTCTTATTATTTCTTACTGCATCCCTTTCTGTTAGTGTGAATCCTTAATGAAATGACATTACATTAAGCAGGTACATGATTAATCTCCAGGTGCTACAAAGTGATGGCACCTGAGCAAAATGTTTTAAGGGAACTGACTACCAAACTGAGAGGATACCCAGAGGTTCCCAGACCTACCTTACTAATTTCTTTAATGTACAGCAGTTCCGTACCATAAAAAGTAGAAATCAAAGGACAGCTAAGCACAAGTGAAGCCAGTTACGTGTGAAATGCGCGGGTTTCTATGAAGCAGCAATTCCTACCATGGGATGCTAACACTTCCAAGACTGGGATTCAGTCACAGCCTTGCAGATGACATCTGTGTAGGACATCATGGCTAATTATATATCTGAGATGTTATTTTCTTTCCTGAAAAGGTACAAATAAGCTGTGAATAGCTGGATACCTTGTCCAGTTGAAATTGCAGGAGATAACAAGATTTAATTATACTAAATGTAAGTTATTGCAACCTTGTTAAGAGCCTACATGAAAGGTAAGAAATGTAAGTTTTATTCCTAGCTTTGCTTCAGCATTCCCTTAATTATGAACAGTTGTTGAATTTACTCTTGTTGACTAATATGCACGCAAGTTATTTTGCACAAACTGAGACACTACTGTATGGGTTAAAGGCTTGTTCTTTCTTCTCTTGTAGGCATCATTTAATATCTGAAAAATGTGGTTTATGTGCCTAATGTAAGATACTAAAAAAGCATAAAGGTTAGTGACACAATAAAAAATTATGTAAGTATGCAAAAGTCAATCCTGCTCTGAAAATAAGCATATCTGATAATCCATGCTAACTGAAGTTGTAAAAATGTATCTTCAGTATCAAACTGGGCAAAGCAGCATCTGTGTCAAATATAAGATACCAGGACAGTATAGGAAGATAAGATTTGCACAAGTATAATTTCATCAAAGAAGCAGCACTACTGGAAAAATAACATTGCAGACATGAGCCTGGGAATATAGTTGCGCTTTATGAACTGGATTTTTTTTGCTCTGGGTTAATTTTGTTTCAGCTCTGAAATAAAACTCTTTTAGTTTAATGCATCTTAAGTTTTACAATTAGAAAATGCTGATAATCGTGTTACTCTTCTTAGTTGTTGCAATTTTAGTTTTCATTATCTACCATGAAAGGCTATTTTGGGGTTTTATGGGAAAAATACTGAGAGGTACTTCTCTCATGACATCCTCATGCTCTCCATACAAGGGGACATTTCAACATGCTAGCTAGCTCACTCTCTGTGTGCTGTACAAGAGCCAAATGAGTGAGGGAGGCTGAAATAAAACTTGGTTTTGAAGGTGGTAGGAGTGGTTTCAAGTACCAGTTGAGGGCTTAGATTATGTAAGAACTGCTGGCAAATGTCATCACTGATATTTCACGTTTTTCAGTAATGTGAGCATCAAAGATTTCAGAGTATACAAAATTATGTGAGCTCCATTATGCTGACAAAAGTCAAGATTGCAATCCTGGCTTTCTCTCTAAACGCCCATCCTCATCTTTAGCACATTATGTGAGGATCTTTGTCTTCAAGACACAATATAAAAGAGTGCTTAAAAAGTTATAGTATAACAATGACAAAAATCCTACTTGTGAATCTACTCCTTTAAAGTTTGCTTTTTTCTCTTTTATATTTAGCATATAGGTATCTCCAGTGTTTAATCTCTGCCTTTATGATTACTCTTCTCAAAGAAAGTGTGGGAGTATTAGTTGCCTGGTGAACACAAAGGCAAGGGAACTCAGGTTAGAATCCTGTTATATTCTTTTTTGTATTCTATCCCAACTTTTCTTGGTTAATCCTGTGCTAAAACTAGAGAAGGGTCTTTTATTTGCTTGGACTGACTTCCTCATCCTAAAAGGCACTTTGATTTGCATAAAAGGAATTACATTGGGAAGATTACACAGAAAGGTGCTTATATGAGGGAAAGCTGATTGAGAAAGCTTCTTTTAAAAAGTCTAGTCCTTTTAGTTTTGTATTATACATTAAATTAGTTCCTTACCCTTTTCTGTTATATTTCTGTGGTTTTGATATGGGGGAAAAAAAAAAGAGAGATAGCATTTTAATATACCATAAAATCTCAAACACATCTCCCCCAAGGATCTGCAGCTTTAAAGCTGAGGATAGATCCAAGGAGGAGTTAGATGTCTCTGGCCCTACTGAGAGCTGGAGAAAGGTTAACAAACCTGACCTTATTCGTGTTTCTTTCCTGAGTGTTAGCAAAGGACAGCAAGAGGTGGAGTGTACAGAGCAGTTGCTCTCAGCTGGATTGTGGTTGCTTTAGCAGGGAGGTCTTGCTGGGGTTCTGAACCATCCCAATCCCCAGGGAACCAACATGGATTAGTAGAAGTAGATTGACCCAATTTTTATAAAAAGCAATAATAGACATTAATAGTGAAATGAGATAAATCACCTTCAGATGGAAGCATTAAAGGTCATTTGTGATTTAGTACTCCAAGAAGCTTATGAAGGCAATTCTAACCTCTTCATTAATCATTGAAAATTCTGTTAGATTATTTCTTTGTCTGAAAAAAATTGGAAGACGTAGAAATTTTTCTGTTTTCCCTCCTTGCTGTTTTTAATGTAGTTTTTATGTGTAACACTCAAAGGCATAGCTTGTCCTACTACTAATTCTTTCTCCAAAGTCTCTTATTTCTGATGCTGTTATAGAATGATACTCCTGTCGCCTCCAACCTTTCATTGTATAAATGGCAGAGAAAAGGATCGGGAAGATGAGAAAAGGAAAAGGAAACAGTTTGTACCATAGTTTCGCAGAGCACTGAGTCTGGCTTGAGTCTAGCAGCAAGTCTTATCTTGCTGCTAATGAAAAACCACTTGCTGCAGAAGACATTTTTGCTGCTTCAGTGGGCCAGTGGCCCACCTCCAAATCCAGACACTTGGTACAAGACCCTTTTCCAGTCTGTCCCTACCTGAGTAAAGTATATTTTACTCCAGCAGTAATGTATGTAATCTATATATTTACACACTGATATGCTTTCTGCCCTGTGGGAAAATGAGATACTCCTATCTGTCCCACTGAATTTCTGCTTAATACTGGATATAATTGAGTGGCACAGTAAAAAAAACCAAAAAAAACCACACACCAAAACCCCTAAAAGCCAAAAAACAAAATCAACAACAAACCCTCTCCCCCAGCCACCCCACCCAAAAAAAACCAAATGTTTAGTGAAATGTAAGGAAAAAAAATAAGCTACTGGATGCAAAGTAGACTGGATGTCTAGAGCTCCACATTTCTTTGGGTAACCCTTTTTTCACTAGTGATAAATATACTCCTGAAGATTTCCTAAAATTCACCTAACTTTGATGAGCAGTTCAGTGAAGATACATAATTATAACATGACTTTTAATGAATTAGAGCATTTTTTTTCTTGGGAGGTGTCTTTTGCTATAAAATGGTTAGAGAGAATAAGCATTTCTAAATTGTCACAACAATTTCATCTCAGCCTGTAAGCTGTTATAGCCTACAATTTGAGAACAACTTAATTATGTGAACATTGCAATGGTAATAAGGAAGACTGCTTATTGCTAGCTCACAGCAGAAATTATACATGATAGGTAATGAGACAAAGCTGGCAGACAGTAGTAAGCTTGGTCTCGGCAGCTCCTCAGTCAGGAACTGCTGGATTTGGAACACTGTGGACATGTAATGTTTTCATGGCCAGTGGGTGCTTATAGATGGAAGCCATTCTGAGAAGCGCCAAACTGTGCTGCGAAGTCAGTGAATATACAGTATGCTTTGTGTCTCTCTGTGGTAAGATCCCAAGGACATAACACCTTAAACTAGTATTTTCATAGAGGGATGTTTTACTTAGTCACTAAATCCACACATACAGTCTCAAATAGATACAGGGTTAAACAATGAATCAGCAGTAGCACCCACAGAGGGTAATGGAATTATACAGGTTTTCTGTCAGAGAGAAACACATCTGGGTTACTTTGTGCTTTTCTGGATTATTCCTCTTGTTATGCAGGGCCTTCCACTACCTGAAGAAGTAAAAGACTCGACGTTCCTACCCTCTTCCAAGTGGGCAGGATTAGTGTTTAACCTTCACCACCTGCTGTTGAAACCCACCCTGCCATTTCCTCTGGGGTGGGATGAGGAGAAGAATTGAAAGAATGTGAAACCCGTGAGCTGAGATAAGAACAATTTAATAACTAAAGAACAACATGCTACTAATACTACTAGTAAGAAGGGAAATAACAAGGAGACAGTTATACAGCTAAAATGAGAAAAGGAATAAATCTCCAATAAGCAGCAGCAATGCACAACACATTTGTTCCCCACCCACTGATTGATATCCAGACTGTCCCTGAGCAGCAGTCATTCCCTTCCAGGTAACTTCCCCTGGTTTATACACTGAGCATGATGTGCTGTGGTGTGGAATACCCTTTTGACTAGTTCGAGTCAGGTGTCCTGTCTTTGCTCCCTTCCAGCTTCTTGTGCCCCTGTTCGCTGGCAGAGCGTGAGAGACTGAAAAGTCCTTGATCAGGGTAAGCACTACTGAGCAACAACTAAAATATCAGTGTGTTATCAGCATTGTTCTCAGACTAAAACCAAAATACAGCACTGTACCAGCTACTAGGAAGAAAATTAACTATCCCAGCTGAAACCAGGACACCACCCAACAACAGATGAATAAGGGTATCACTGGGAAGCTGAAAGGGTGCTGATCCCAGTCTGTTGCCCTCTGATCTGATCCATTATTCACACTTATGCCATTCAGGATCACGAAGAGCCTAATTTTATCTTGTGGAAAAAGTGATTGATTCACATGCGTTGTATGGCTCAGTAGTGATGCTTTTATTTGCATTTCTCTGCCCAGCTGCTGGTTCTGTTCTCCAGGGTGGACTGCCAGTACACAGCCATTTGAATGCATATTTCATAGCTGTATTTTCAGTGGTTGTGCCTCAAAGTGGCCCTTTCTGACTGTATTGTCATCAAATATCCCTTGAGCTTTGCGCTCCTGGAGCGTGACATTGCCAGCCCCTTCATAGGGTAACAGCTGTGCTTCAGTGTCTGCTGGCTTCATGTGCAATTTCTGTACCAATAGATGGCTCTGCTTCAGTAGTGTGTTTGAGAATTGGGTCTGACTGCCCTTATTTCACTCTGTCATTGCCTATTGCACTTTGGAAGGTATACAGGGCATACAGAGACTACGTGGCTAGCATGGCACTGTGTCTCAGTTTCCATTTCTGTACTGTCCGATGTCACCTTTTCATCACTTGTTTTGGAGAAAAGTATGTGCAATGAAAGAAGACTCTCTGTTTGCAATGTGCTATTCTTGTTAAAAATCCAAATGAGAGCTTTGCCTGTCACACCAACTTACATGTTAACTGGAAGAGAATACGTTTTTTCACATCGTCCACATCTTCAGTCTCTTTCCATTTTCTTTTTTTTTTCTTTTTTTTTTTTTTTTCCTGATGTTTTGATGATTCTCAGATTAGGTTGTAAGTCAGCAGTGAACTCCACTATGCCATAAGGACCATCATTCAAAAAGGGTAATTTTAGGCTCTGGCACTCTGACTTAGCAGAAGCAGGTGGATTCAGCTGCTGTCCACAGAAATGGTAAGCATCTTGAGAAGCTGCACACAAAGCCAAGCAAGAAGGCAATACAACATATTATTCCTGCATATGCCTCGACTTGTTTCATGGTTTAAGCCCAGCTGGTAACTTAGAACCATGAAGCTGCTCTCTCACTCACCCCTGCACTCTTCTTCCTCTCCCCTCTCCCAGAGGGATGGGGAGGAGAATTGAAAGAATGGAGCTCCCATGGGTTGAGATAAGAACAGTCCAGTAACTAAGGTATAACACAAAGCACTACTGCTACCACCAATAATAATAATGATAAGGGAAATAACAAGGGGAGAGAATACAACCGCTCACCACCCACTGACTGATACCCAGCCTGACCCAAGCAGCGATCTAGCCCTTCTGGGTAACTCCTCCCAGTTTATATACTGTGCATGACGTGCTGTGGTATGGAATACCCCTTTGGCTAGTTTGGGTCAGGTGTGCTGTCTCTGCTTCCTCCCGGCTTCCCTTTTTCCCCTGCAAAGCATGAGACTGAGAAAGTCCTTTGTCGGAGTAAACATTACTAAGCAGCAACTAAAAACATCGGCGCTATCAGCACTGTTCCCAGGCTGAAAGTCAAAATCACAGCACTGCACCAGCTACTAAGAAGGAGAAAAATGACTACTACTGCTGAAACCAGGACAACTTGACAGAACAGTGATTGTGATTGTATGCAGTGCGCTGATTGAACCTGCCTGAATGTGTGCAATATCACCCATTGCCAATTCAGCCGTAATGATGAAAATGGGTCCAATTTTTTCCTTCCTCCTTTTCTTTCCCTTTGCAGTGTGACTTTCTGTACCTTCCTCTGTGCAACCCCTTTGCCAAATGAAAATGCCACCTATGATGGTTACACTCAGAAATAACATTGCATGCTATAAAAGCATTCTATGCAGAAGTAAGCCATTATTTTTGAAAATGTGTATTCTGTGCAAGGTTGGGTAATATATCAAAGCCTTTTGCTTTGTTGAATGTGGAACTCTGCTTCTATGTTATCTCCATGATGAAAAAGTGACAATGTGTTGCCACTGTCTATCAAATTCCCTATATTTCTTTCATAGTGATCTGATATTTTTTTTGTGAAAATGGTGCTTCTTCCTGTTTATGTCAAACAAATTGTCCAGAGCTTTAAAATGACTGTACATGTGTTGCTGTTGTTAGGAAGGAGTTTGGTTTCGTCTTCTACTCTGCTCCTAGTTTTTAAGTTCCTTTCAGTGCTTCCTTACAGAGTAGCATTATCTCTGAATTTTATAGATGTATCATTAAGGCTTACTTGTTTAGACGGCTTTCTGATCAGACAGAGCCTCAAACAGAAACCATCAGCTATGCTGTTCAAATCTTTGCTCAGAAAGCTCCTCCTCATAACTAACTCTATCAAAGGTTTAATTAGCCTGAACTGGATCATATTTTGCAAATTATGCCAAACAAGCAGCATCCAGATTGAGCTTTTGTAAGTAGTTTATACGAACTGTGTCTCTGGGATCCTTTCCCCACCAAGTCACTGAGTTATTCAGCCATTCTTCCTAATTTTTATGCTGTTCATAGTGTTATTTGCTTTGGTGGGAATTTCAACCACTTCCCAAAATTCCAGATGGGATCATTGTACCTCTGTTCTTTGTCTGATGCTTATCAGATCTGGTTCAAGACCCAAGTGAAGCAAGTTATTGGGTTAGGAAACCAGCATAGACCCATTGCCTCCTTTTCCTATGCAAGAGCTCTGTAAAGTCAGATTTCTTGCTGCTGATGCCATTGGGGAATGGCTTTAATCTGTGGCATACCAGGAGGAATGTGGACTCCCTAGGGAACCAAAATTACCGTTCCTGATTGTCTCACTATTGAGCAGGAGGAGAAAGTGTGCTCCTTCAACAGTGCTCAGCCTTAGTACTCTGTCCTGAAAACCCTGTTTCTGTTATCTCTCTTGCCTGCCAAACAGTGATTGCCCAGCACTATCCCTTCATCATGTGTTTGCAGTGTCAGTTGTGCTGCCAGACACCAGGAAATTATCCCTGTGATAGTCTGCAATTCTGTAAATTACTTGCTTTTTAACTGAAGGCAAGTCACATCCATTGTCTGTGCCTCAGTTTCCCACACATAAAACGTGAAACACAGACCTTGCCTTTTTGAAGTGTTAGTGAAGGCTGGTTAATATTTGATTAATGCTTTCAGAAACAGTGCTAATTATAACCTTTGTTCACACCTTCCCTATTGTGACAACACCATGGAGTGTAATCAGTAACAATCAACCATTTAGAACTAAATAAACAAGCCTTAAAAGGTAAAACGTAACTATTGTGGATGCTAAACTCTAAAAACATTAAGAAGGGGTGGAAGTAAGCTGGTTTTGGTGGGGATTTTTTGATAATGTTAGTAGAAAAATCATGTACTACATGAATGTAAATGGTGAATATAGCCCTGGAAGAAATAATTCAGGAAAAAAGTTCATAAATGTCAATCTCCAGTAGTCCTAAGAAGATGACAGTATGAAATCAATGATGTAGAAAGGAGCTGAAAGGGAGTCTCTTGCTCCCAGAATCAGGGTTGTTTCTGGAGATGCAAACCGCATGCTGTTAGTTGAGGTATGATGCCATGTTTTATCTTCAAGATAAATCTTGACTCTGAATGGTGATTTATTTTCCACTTAGGTAAAAACAATATAAACACATGCAAATAAGTCTTAATTTAAGGTCCCACAAAAGGAATTAGTTCTTTACAATCTCTCTTTTTAGTTCTTTATTATCTTTTTTAGTTCTCTCTTATTTAGTTCTTTACAATCTCTTATTGTGTATGCACATGTGCATGTGCAAATGTAAACACTTTGTCCCTGAAATTAATTTGGTGTAAATAGCATGCTTATGGGAAGTCAGCAGACATTTGCTTATACAGTGAGATGGGTGGCAAGAAAATACTTCTGATTTGATTGAAAGAATGTGAAAACCATTTTTCAACTACTCAGTAAGGTGAGTGCTGGAGATACTTAATTTGCTTTGACGGTGGTGTGCATTTTCTAATTTGTTGGATGCTTGCTTCTTTCATAAAGTAAATTATGTATCATTAATCTTCCTGGGAGGCTGCTGTGTTCATGTTAATTTAGTGATTATTTTATTAGATAATCTACCTACTAGGAAAGTATGATGTGATCAATATAGGAAATCTGGCTACCTATGATTTATCTATGTACATGCACAATATACACCCCACTATACTTGACCTCTCCTCTCAAAGGCATTCACGTTTGGTTTTGGGAGTGAAATATTTTATTTCACATCTTTCAGCACTCCATGTTGATAGCATCCAAGATTTACAATGGCAAATGGAGTACATTGATTAATTCCCACACTCATTTACCTAAACATTTCTAAAAAGTGGGAAATTAGCACAGGCTCCTCAATAAACTTCATGAAGCCAAAGTCATGAATCAGTGTGTGCTGCAAGTCCAGGGCTGTAACCAGTGTTGGTGTCATGGTTTAAGCCCAGCCGGTATCTCAGAACCATGCAGCCACTCGCTCACTTCCCCTCTTTTTTTCTCCCCCAACTTCTGTAGGGATGGGGAGGAGAATGAAAAGAATGTAATCCCCACAGGTTGAGATAAGAACAGTCCAGTAACTAAGGTATAACACAAAGCACTACTGCTACCACCAATAATAATAATGATAAG